>JANHFX010001502.1:10024-43228 GCA_027560015.1 Chloroceryle amazona | reverse complement strand
GAGGTTTAGAGTGGATATTAGGAAGAAATTCTTCACTGAGAGAGTGGTTGGGCACTGGAACAGGCTGCCCAGGGAGGTAGCAGAGCCAGCTACTCACTTCAGAAAGGTATGAAAAAGTGTAACGGACTAAAAAACAAACAAACAAAGAAACAAAACCAGACTTTTTTTTCCTGCAATGTAATCCCTTTTGTTAACAAGTCTAGTCTCAGAGACTGGATATTTTATCCATACCCTTTTCCAAGTAGGGTTAAGCTCTAGTAAAATATGAATCTAGTGTATGTCAGAAAAAAAAGATCCAGTTATTGGTCTTGCCATAGTCTAAGAGGTTCTCTAAGGCCAGAATTTTCTTTTTTTTTTTTTTTTTTTGGGTGGGGGGGGTAGTGTTTAATCACATCATTGCACAGGCCTGATTTGGAGCACAGGCACCGAAACAGCCAAATTAACATGACCTCTTCTAGAAGGGGTGGGTAGAGAACTCTTACAGGTAGGTCATGAGAGACTCCTTATCCGTCAGCACATAGCTACCTGAGCATCAGCTTGCTGCTTCTGTGATCTAAAATCAGGAAAGACTTTTCAGTCAAAAGTTTATAACAACAGTGCATTTAATGACAAAGTAACATAAAAACTGACGTGGCAGGGAGGAAGGAAATTAAAGATGAAGAGATAGACCAGTGTATCCCAGGTGTGTCAGGCAATGGACCACAAATGCTTCAGACCAGAAGGTTCAAGACACTTATACAGCCATTTTCATTCTCCACTACAATGGCTAATGTGCTATTCCTGATGTTACAAGCTGTCTAACAAACAAAAGACCCAATGTTCTTTGAAAGTTAAGTGTTGCTGGCTATTCTTTATCACTGGATATAGTCCTGGCCGGTAGATGGATTGACAATTTTTAGCTGCTGCTGCTGCTAGAGGTGACTGCTAATGGATCATGATGGTGGGAAAACCACTTTTCCTAAATGTCAAATTTCTTCACCAGAATGCTTTCAGTTAGAAAAACTTGTTCCCTGCCCAGCACTGTAAATACGATTGGAGAATAAAATCCAGAGAGAAGACACTGGAGCAACTTTGCTTTGTTAACTGCCATGAAAATTGGGAAGTAGTATAGATTCTAGTATAAAATAACATAAGGTTTAAATATGTTCTTGAAAAAATAACAAAGAAAATTTGAAGTGTGAAGATGACAAATACATGTCTTGAAAGCTGTTCACTGCATTCAAAACTTTTATCTTTTTTCTAGTAGTTACTGGACTTTGATAATCAAGAGAAGTCACAAAGGGCCTTTCTACAAATAAGTCATTTTTGCATTAACAATTTATTGAGTCAAGACCTTTCCATCATAAAACAAGTATCTATTTGCTGTACCTGTTGGAATCCACAAGAATAATGCAGGTGATGCCTTTGAAACTGAAATGTGCTTATTAACACTGTCTCACAGAGCCAGTGAGTGTTATTAGTAAGAAATGACAGTGTAGGGCTCAACTGCACATATTGCACTCCTGTCAAATTACTTAGTATAAATACATCAGGAAAAACGGGCACCCAGCTAAGTGAAATCTTTGCTAATAGGAGTTTTGCTGCCTGTTATTCCTGTATTCTTTGCAATATGATTCAAAGCTCGTTAGAATCAGCAGAAATGCTCCCCTCGATTTCCGTCTGTCCTCAAGAGCCAATAAAAATGGAGGGCATCGAGCACATATATAGGATCAGGTCCCGACAGCAGTAAAGCAAATTATACTAATTAATCTTTTCAATCACCTACCTAATATGGCAAGAAGCAGGTGATTGATTACTATTTGCTTTTAAGATAAATCTCCAGTGCAAATGGCCAGCATCTTTTTCATTAATCCTTTTCTGAGAAATAAAAAAAAATAAAAATACAAAAAAAGCCATACCATTTCACAACTGCAGTTTGTCAAATATTCTGGGGACTCACAAATTGTTCCAGCTTGGAGGTGCAAACAATGCACATGCTGGATTGCCCCTAGATTAGAACTTTGCTGAAAAGAATAAACTACATTTTAAAGTAGGAGATAGCCCAAAAGCTTCCTCTGTACCTGGAATGGTACAACACCATCACAATTGGACCACAGAGTGTCTTTTTGGTAGTTCTTATGGTTTCAGTAGTCACTATGCTGCATACTGGCTACCAAAGCTACCATTTTCCTCACCAAGAGGATTAAACCATAACATCAAAAATTTGCCAATTTTGAAACTCAAAAAGATCAAAAATGTCCTTACAGCGGTTTCTTGAATCAACTGGGCCATTCAGGAGCTGGGAAGTATCTTCATTCATTCTATTTCTCTCTCACAGAAAGTATTTGTTTTGTTTTCATACAAAATAAAAGACCAAAAAAAAAAAAAAGAAAAGTCCCACGCCTGGAAACCTTGACATTTTTGCACAATTCTTGTCTGCTGTCAAGCCCCTGCTTGTGCATAGTTGAGTCAATGATACTACCATTAAGTAAAAGAAACTGGAATAAGGTCCTTTAGAACTACATAGTAAATTATATTCTAATCCTAAGAACTTCTGATACGACTGCATTGGTTACCACCTTGTTGAGGAACAAAGCAGAAAAAGCTTTAAAGAACAATAAAAGAACAATTTGTAAGCGTTGTTTTGAAACATGTAAATAGTGCTGTCAGTCGGTAAGGATTATTTTTTTTTCTCATTTTTTACATTTACATTTTCCAACTGCAGTTTTAGAACATTTCACTGCATGCTGCTATCAATCATCCTTAGTCTAGAAATGTACTGTACATTAGTAATGCTTAATTGGCATATTTAAAGTAAATAGCTACTTAGTTTTGTTGTAAAATCTTTGGGAACATTTTTATGATACCACACGGCATTGTTTGTTCCAAAAGCAAATATTCAAGTCTTGAATTTAACTCTGATAGGAGACAATTAGAAGTATTCAAATACTCGGCTTGCCAGGCTATTGTACAATTAAATATAGGTCATTGGGATATTGCTTGCCAATGAAATAAATGTGTCTCTTACTCTATGCCTGGAAATTATTTGGGAAGTAGAAAGGAGAAGTTAGAGGTAAAAGAGAAACAATAATTGATTGATTTTTGAGATAACCAATGCAAAAGATAAGATAAACAGCTATAAAAATCAGAAAACAGGGGAAAAAAAAAAAAAAAGAGAAAAAGAAGAGATGGAAAGAGAGGCAGTGAGAATAGAAAGCTGAAGAGCAGGAGGAGAACAATGGCACGAGGCCAGATCCTGCTCTCAGTTACACCCAGGAAACACTGCAGGCTGAAACTGCATGGGTGTAACTGAGAGGAGAATGTGCTTCCCAGTCTGCTGCTTGTTTATACCAGCTCCCAGGGATCTATTTTCACATCAGGTATAAACATCGTTCTCTCCACATGCAATTTCTGCATTTTATTCTGTATAACCATAGAGGAAGGAGTTTGCTATAGATGAGCAATGTGGAATGTATTTTTAGGAGCATATAGCCAGTCCACCATCTTTTACTAGACAGATCTTGGCCTGATTCTCCCGTAAGATGTCTTGTAACCGTGCCACGGACTTTCTCTCTCCCTAACAGATTTCCCCACCACTCTCAAACGTGCTCTCGGATAAAGGAGTAGACGTGCGGCACATGCTGCGCTGTGCACTGGCAGTCAGACCGCTGCACGACTGGCAAAACGCGGATGGCACTCTCCGTACTAAGTGGTACGTGATGTTTCATTTATATTTGCCAGCTGGCTAATAGTAGCCAAATGTTTGTTGCAAAGAGCGAGTGAGAGAGAAAAATAGCCATATCCTTTGGCACACAGAATAATAATAATCCTCCTCCAGAACAGGCTGGCAGTGCTCGAGCCAGAGCCATCTTTCCGACTCTGAGACACTATTAGATTCTCCACCCTTCTCTTCTAAATTCTGCAGCAGATTGTTTGGGCTGGAGAGAGATGGAGACAAGAGGTCCCATCTGGTACCAGTTCCTTATTTCTTTGTAGCTCTATAATAGCTCCAGGTCTTTTCACAGTTCATTCAGGAGAGAAGGGGAAGAGTTGGGTGATGGGAGGCAGTAGCCCCAGGTACCCTACAGGACAATCATCTTTTTATTTTCTTTTTCTATTACCTTTCTTCTTTTCCCCTCCAGATTGACAGGAGTTAACAGGCATCTGCTCTCCTGCCTTCGTGGCTCTACAATGCCGACCTGACAATAGTTTCCACACTTGCTGAGATTATTTTATGGGTCAGACATTATACAGGGCTACACAGAGCTAGTGTGAAAAATAACTTTTACATTACCTTTTTTCCACACACACCACAAATGACCATGTGCCTTATTTTTTTTTTTTCATAAGATCTGGAACAAAACTTTTCTTTCTTTTATATTTTTAAGCCTGCCTTTTCCAAAACCTTGCCTCCACAGAGGACTAGCTGCATGTCTCCAGCAACATAATTTCAGACCCAGGTTCTGCCAAATGACAGGTTTTTTCTGTTTTGTTGCATGAGAATGGTTTTTGTTCTGTAGATCTCGAGTTTAATATTGTTACTCTGCAGGCAGAGATGATAGAGTAGACTTGCAAGGTGTCCATGTAAATACTCAGCAGCTTTTTCATCCCTCTCCGTTCAAGTATTGATATTCATCAATCCTGGGTGAACCCAGAGATTCAGTAACACTGAATCCTGTCACTTCAATTAGACAAAAAAAAGTCAGGAAAGGAAAAAACCCTCCCTGAGAAATACTGTGGTTAAGACAGTGAGATGTGGGCTTCCAGGCTCTGCTGGAAAGCCAAAAGCCAAGCACCAATACCATTCTGCACAGAGCAGACATGGAGGTGAGGATAGCTCAGATTTCTCTTTTGTCTTTCACAGAGGAATCCATGGACACTGCTAGATACAGACCAGTTTCTAGGCTCAATGCTCTCCTTTTTTAATTCATTTGTTTCCTCCATTTCAACAAGCTGAGGCAGCCTTCCTGTTCAGAGGAAGAGGCTAGGCAGAAACAGGGAATTTGCAAAACTGAATGGCAGATGACTTGTTGGGCTAGAGATGTTGTTATCCTGCGTGCAGTCCCCTCTCCAGACCAGAAAGCATAAAGAGAGAAAGGTCAGGCTCTTGCTCAATCTCTTTCTTGATTTTTGTTTCTGTTTAAAATTTCTTTGTGTGGTGGAGAAAAAAAACAAAACAAAACAAAACAGTCAGAAACTATCTAATGCAGCAGTATTTAGTTACAGAAAGGTGTAGTTTCAGTATGATTTCTTTGTCAGTTAATATTGTACACTAATTATTCTTAAAGAACCTGAGCCATCAGTTAGATACATTTAAATTAAAATATGAAAGACTGAAAACATATTTTGTGAACAGGAAACCTAAAACTTTACCCTTCTCTCACGATTTTATCCTTGAAAAGTAGAGGTTCAATTATTCATAAATTCTATAACAAATATTTTGGAAGAGCAAATCATTGCTGCAGTATGAAAGGAAACAAAAGCAAAATAAACACAATGATGTTACAATTCAAGGAAATAATCTGAAAGATGTTGAGTGTATTCTGAGTAAAACTGAATGTCCTGAGGATTTATTGGATTGGACAGGACTTGAAGTTGTTTACCACACTGAAAGATCAGACTCCAAAAATATACTAAACCAATTTGTTTTTGAAACCTGAGTTGGCAAAAGTTTTACATTGAACCCACAATAGTTTCCTTTTAATCAAGTGTTCAGCTGCATGTATGGTTTCCTGAAAGGGGGAGTTCAAGGATGACTCAAAATTCTAAGTACATGCCTTACTGCATTCTTGATATTAAAGAAAAAATAGGCCCTTTATTGTGGTCTTAATTTGCAACACACAAGTGATTAGGCTGTGTGGAAATCTTTGAGGGAGGTGAGAGAAGCAATAAATCTATTGATAAGATTTAGGACATGTACATTCCTTTTGATTCATGGCTGGCTTTGCCCTGCCTAGTGACTAGCATTGATTTGCATGGGGTTTAAGTGCCAATATTTAATTCTGAACTTAAAAGTTAATTAAATGATCACTGACAATCCACTAGTGAAATTTTGATTATTAAGTTGAAATACATTGTGAGTAGGAAGAAACTAGGAACATAAATATCATATAAAGTAGCTAAGAGAAAGGAATGAATCTAGATTTGTCCTCTAAGCCAGTTGCTCTTTGATTTGTAGGCACTTTTCCAATATGCCTAATATTCCATCAAACATATCCATTCTAATATAGCTGAGAATATTTTTGCAGTGAGAAGGCTAGCTATTGATTGTTAAGTCTGCTGTAATGCTGTAACCCACTGAGACAAAACATTGCTGGGAAGCAATAAGAGCTGGAGGGTACCTGGCTTGTGCAGGGAGGGAGGAGAAGCATGACTTCTGTTGCTATCTTGTTTAAATTGACCACTTAAAAGAAATGTTTTGAATGTTCTTTTTTGGAAAGAAATGTGAAAGAGCTCTAGGGAGAGTAGGGAAGGTAGAAAGCAAGAAAAAATATCTCTAATGCTCAAGCTCAAGGAGAGCGAATGTGTTTTATCTTGTATTGTAAATATAAATTTGAGAGAATTTCATTATCTCTGAAGGATGAACTTCTATAAATATCTAGTGGACCAGTTAAAACTACACTAAAATATCAAGCTCCAAATAAAGATTAATAAGAAGCTTGTTGGAGAAAATATTTCTTGTTTTGATCAACCCAAATTCATACATCCCTCCTTACGCCCCCTAAAATTGAGAGAGAGTAGAAATTATTCTTTCTTTATATGCAAGATATTTTGTTCTGGAAAGATGTATGTTTTTATAAATTGACACAAAATACTGACGCCAAAGCAAATAGTTAAAATTGAGTGTTTTGATGGAGCTTTTAGAAATTTTCAAAACCTATTCAGATCAAAATAAGCATTTGTTCTGCCCCAGAAGTTTGTTGCCATGGAGCTGGTGGTTTTAATAATATTTTAAAACTACAGTCTTTTTTTTTGTTTTGGTTTGGTTTTTTTTCACTGCTCACTGTGGACAGGACATGTTCAATACCCTGAAATTCCCACCGGTGTGAAGCGTTACCACAGAAGGCTAAATTCTTTCCTAGCAGGAAAGGACACTCACAGGAGGGGCATAACTCAGGAGTACAATTGTCTAAACTGCTCCTAATTGCTCAGCAGATAGAGCAGAGCTATCTTTCAGTGCACACAAACACATTTTAGCTGTAGCACATCTGATCTCTTCTTGCCTCTAGCCTCTGTCAGTGAGATTTGCTAACTATATCCCGTGGGAAAAGTCACATGAGTTTGACTCAACTCCAGCTCTTGACAACTGGGATTCCCTGCAGTCGCAATTGCTGTCGCTCAAGTCCAGCGCTCTGTCTGCCCTGAAGAAAAGATTCACATCTTGCAGGAGAAGTATGAAAATTGCTGACTGATTAAGTCCAAACCTTAAGTGGTACCCAGAGAGCCGGTTAGCAATGCAAAGTGAGTGGTAATGCATACATCAAATGCATGTGCTCTTGCCCTATTATTTCAGATGGATAACTAAGGGTAGAATGGAATCACAGGTTTCCAACAACAGACAGACAGTGCCTCCAAATCTTGATTACCTTTTCTAGACAACATTTTAAGTCCTTGTTTAGAAGAGCTAATAAATAATACAGTTGTGCTGGTGAAACACAATGGAGATCTGTTGGACTAAGCTAAGACTGAACTTCGTTGCTCATTGTGTAACAATGCATTAACAAAAGTTAACAAGGGTTGTTGAAAGAAAAGTTAGCATTGTATTTTGGATGTATTTAACCTCCAGAAATGGTTCATGAAGTAGGTTTTGGAAAGGTAATCTCTGCTTTCCTATGAATTTCTCTCTCTTTGTCTGAAATACTCTGTATTTCGCTCTGACATGGTAATCACCAGGAGCTCCCTAAGCAGTATTTCATAGTCTTAATATTTCCCTTACTTATTTTCTTCATACAGCATGTCTTTTAATCCTTTTCAAGTAACCAGGTAGCCATATGTATCTTTTATAGAATCAACAAGATTATGCTGTGGTGTTTTTGTAAAAAGCCTGAATAATATGAATGTGCTCAGAAAATTGCTGCAGCTATAACCAGGCACTTCTATTAACTGTGTGTTTCAAACCTTGATTTGTATAATGCATTGGTTTTCAGATCTTTCCAGATTTCAGTTGTGTAACATCAGTCCTTAAGTGACTCTACAGTAGTGTCTGGTGCAGCTGCTAAGATCATTGGGATTTCAAATATCTTGCCGTATTAAAGTAAGGAAAAGATTTAAGGGGAAAAAAAACTCTTGGCCTAATTAAGAAGAGTGAACTAGATTTAACGATGAACAATTTATTGGCAGTTAATAGAGCTCATACATGGTAGCCAGGAGCTAGATAATTTATCATTAAAAAGAATCTCCATTACACGTAAAATCCCTTTTCTCTTGATACAGTTAGCAACTGCACTTCACAATTACCATTTTTATAAGCCTGATTCACTGGTAAATGAAGCTGTATTTCACAGAGCAGCAGCAAAACTTGTAGGTGCTGTGAATATTTAAATATGCAGGATTCAGGGTCTTTGTCAAGCAGTTTTTGTAGTCCTCTTCGGTCGACACTTCTGTGCAGTCATGACCTTGATCTCAAGGCTTCATAGTTCAGCCTCCAGTAACTTCATTACCCATCTGGAAAGCTCTTTAAAATGCTTCTGGTTAATGTAGTCAATAAAGTATATGGTAGGCAAGCACTCTGTGAACACCCAAGTATGTCCCAGATGTTTCAGTGTCTTGCACTTGCACAAGAGGGAAAGTGCTGCTCCCACAATCAAAGCACCAACTTCCAGCAAGCCAGCGGGAACTGTGCTTATCTGATCCAGGGTGGGTTATGACAGAAATTATTTTGGCTTCTTGTTTTGTCTTTGTGATTCAGAAGAATTTACACTCTACGCGTTGGTTGTCAAGATGTATGAATGTAGATGTGTTGATGTTGCCGTGTCTGAACCTGCGAGGCTGTTGTCAACCATGCAGATCCAGACCTGAGACCTTATTTTTGGTAAGCAGGAGCTGAGAACATGATTTCCAACCACTACAGAGGACGGAACCACAGAATTTCTGGTGCTTCATCAGATGGCACATTTCCCAGTGAGTTGTACTCGGCTAATCCCCCAGCACAGTGTTTTGACTTGAATTCCAGTTTGAATAATGTTATTCATTTTCAAACGACCAAACCCTAGCTTTCCCCATGCCATTTGTCAAAAGCGTTTCATAAGCTTCCCAAAACACCTCTGTGTCTTTCAGTATCACAGGGATTACTCACATAAGCACATGGGTGAGATGTCCCACTGAAATAGTTGCTCCTGCAAAACTGTCACCCTCTGGACACCCAAAGGAGCAGGACTGGATCTACTGGCTGTGGCTTATGGATTAATTTTCATTAAGTGAATATTGTTGAAACTGGAAAGCCAAAGCTCACTGCACCATCTACCATCTTGATGAATGTACAGTGAAAACATAAACAGGATGGTTCCTCTGGGGAAAGAAAAGATGCAGAAAGTCACTCTCTTGGCCCTTCCTTCAATGAGCAGGAGAAAATTGGAGTAATTCTTTGCTTTCCTAGTTGGGACATCTACAAAACCTTTGGGATTTGCTGAGGTGAACATACGTCTCTTCACAGAAACGCAGCTCCACCATATTTTCCAGAATGGTTTCTCCAGGCACCATCCCTCTCCAGATAAGGAAAAAGGCAACTTCACTCCGGACCAAGGTGACCAACATAAACTAGTGCTGAAAGCAGCAGCTTGGTCTTATTTGGACTTTTGGAGGCAAAGCCGAGGACAGCAGCATAGCCCACGAGCTTGATGAGTAAAGACCTTCCCTGGTTACAGAGAACAGGAGAAGATGGAGGAAACTGCACCTGCTGATAAACACATTAATTCCTCGTGGACATTGCTTCACCTTCCTCTGAGGAAGATTTGAGGTTCCTTGAAGTCTACTCAACTGGAGGACCCTGGTGATCAGAAGACACAAGACCTTTTTCTGTCTTTTTCTCCACTTCTTTTCCTCCTCCTGTTTTCTTTCAGGTCAATCTTTGAGGTCTGCAAGTGTGAATGTGCAATGCTACTCTTCAGCACCATTACCTGGTGGTGAGAGAGATACAAAATCTAGAGTCAGACCAAAGCAGTTAGTGGATGGAGCCATTTTTAAAGAAATAGGCACAAAACTGTAAGATAAAATAATTTAAAAGCTCTCCTGTTTCTAGTTGGCTTTTTACTTGCCTGAAGAAGACCACAGTCCAGCAAATTCATCAAAGGTAACCTGGTGTCATCACAGGACAGTGAGAACATTTGCAGAACTACAACAAGAAGTCTGACTGAAGGTGGGAAAAAAGAGCCATGCAGAAAAACCACCCAAACAGACAGATCAAGGCACCTCTTTTATCCCATCTGATGCAAAGCACAAAATACAGCTGCCCAGTGATGGTTTTCAGTCCCCAATATTAATGGAGGGGCATGGATGCAATGAGGTCCTTCCCTGTGGAGATCTCCAGGTGCAGGGCACCTGTACTGCCACCTTTTTTCATGGAGTGCAAGATAAGGGCAAGAAGAGCAAGCACAAGCTTCTTGGGGCCATCTGAGTGTAGAGGGCACCTCACCAAGTGGCATATTCTTCACAATTTGTATGAACTCAGCATCTCCATAAAGAACCTGTTCAATGGTCAAGGATGAGGATGACGCAGTCTATCTCGTGGGACACGTCTTTGACCTATACTACTGTGACAACTTTCTGATTATGGTAAGAGATGTGAGCCACTGCTGTTACTTTTACAAAGCCCTCTTTGAGACACAATCATAGATTCACTTGATTTACTGTTTGTTAGCTGATGTGTGGTACAGCATGGCTGACACAGACCTAATGTACAGTACTAAATGGGGTCCTTCAGGTTGCCTTCATGGTCCAGCTTCAGAGATTTTCTGGCAGTACAAAAAATAGACTTCTGTTCAGACTCTCAAGCAGCCAAAATGTCACTTTTTCTAGCAGCTGTTTGATATTTGATAAAGAGGCTTGCAAGATTAAATTATATTTTAGATATATTTTCCATCACAATATTTAAATAAGGAAGAAAAATAATAAAAAATTACCAGTTTTCTTCATTTAAATCTTATCTTTAAAAATTATTATCTGTTAACAGGCTGCAATGTTGTTTTCAACCAGTAACAGTTCTAACTTCCTTTGTTATACAATACTGGCAGAATATGTGTTTTAGAGGTCTAACATAATCAGAGATAATTAATCTCATCAAGGTAATAATGAGCCAAACAGCTGCATCAATCTATGCCGAGATGACTGATGTAACAAATGAGGTGAACACAGGTCAGCCACAAAAACAGTCGCTGGCAGCAGTGGCCCATGGAAATTCAGATCTTGAAAGAATATTTGAATCCAGATTTCGAAACAGACTGCATTTCCCCTTTTCCTCTGCATTTAAAGATCTCACTCTTTTAATATATAATTTTACAATAATTCATGAAAATGGAAAGCTATGTAGAATGCAATCAATCTTTCATAATTCTGAATGAAAACCCAGAAATAGCAATGCTGTTCTGCAACTCTGTCAAGAACTGCTGCTGACATCATGTTCGTCCTGCCATCCTGATGAACTTTTTGCCTCATCAGCAACTAAAATAAGCTTTTACTTCACAAAAGCTTTACATTTAATTGTGGGTTTCAGCCATTTATAGGAAGGGAGGGAGGAAATATGATTTGTAAACATATTACAAGTCTGTGTTAATTCTTTCCTTTGATCTAGCTCAACATTGCCTTCCATGGCAATGAGGAAAAAAATATATAATATTAATCATAATAGTAATTATTATTTTTAATGCCTCAAAATTCCAGATTCCCTGTCAAAAATGATAGATTAGAGTTTAAAAAAAGGTCATTTCATCATTTTCCCAGCCTAAAGTTACTGTTTTGGATAAACCCAGGACGTTTTGTTCCGACATTCTGAAACTGGAATACGTGTCATTGTGAATTCAGAAAAGGCTAAGGGGAATTACCGTATGTTAAATGATTTGATGTTAGAAAAAACAACTCTATTTTCTTTTTGAAATTAAAATTGTCACAATTTTCACTGAAAAGTAAAACCCTCATTTTATTTTCGCTCAGATCTTGAGTTTTTCCCTAGTTCTGTTACCAGCCAGAAATTATTTACCTGGTTTCATAGTAAATGGAGCAGTATATATGCTTTAATCCTACTGAAGTCCCCAAACAAAGAGAAAGATGTCTTGGTGAAACCCTACATCACCAAAACCTACATGAAGTGAAATGCAAGGTATGGACCTGTCAGCTGTGAGACTGGAACATCATCTGGCCAGCATCAAGTAGATAAGACAACCCTGGCCATTTCCTAATCTATCAAGCTAAGGAGGGATGTAATTTGCAGACAGCCTGAGCTAGAGTTACTTTTAAGTGTTTTTAAGGGAATTTTAGTTAGGCAAGAGATACTGTGTACCCTGTGTGGATGCATGGACCAAGTCTCAAAATAAAGCAACCTTTTTAAACAATAGTGCTCTCTCCTCTGACGTATCTGTGAATGTGAAGCAAATAAAGATTTTCGACAGGCAGGGAGGTGTTTTGAGTCAGACCGTGAATGTGAGAGAAAGATCCTGAGCAGTTCAGGGAAAAGCAGCCTGCCTGAAAAGTAGTGCACTCACATATTGAGAAATGCTTTAATCCTTTCACAGTTTGCTTGGACTCAAGCCATTGCATTTAACTCAAGAAAATCTACCATTGGATAGATGGTGCTCATATAAACAAAAGTTTTTCTGTTTTGTTTTCCTGCATATTAGTATTGATCCTTTTCATTCACAATTTTCAAATCCTTTTAGTTGAGTAAATTGCTTTCAACAGTCTAAATTTTCCTGATATTTCTTCTGCTCTACAGAGATTTGGCAGATCAATTCTTCATAAGATCAGAGTCTTGCCCTAACTGATTTCCAACTCTATGTATTAGGTTAGTGAATGCCAGAAAAAGAAACATTCACAAAACTGCTTTGTTAATGTGCTCGGTTCAGGAGGTTGATAGAATGAAGATGTGATACAAACTTTGAGTCTTACTCTATCAAAGTAAGCAAATGTATCTGGTTTCGATGAATAGTTTGATGATGTGATTGCAAAGCACATGTCATTATTTTCAGACAATTCTGACATAAATGAAGCCCCGTCTTCTTGGGAAAGAGGGAGGGAAAAAGTATTTTTATTTTAAAAAAACACATTAAATATTATCTAAATATAACTTTGAATACTGACTCTAGGTATGTAAATAGAGTTAGCTGAAAAATTTCCATTAAATGTATCACCTTCCTTTTATTTTTTTTCAGTTTTCAAAGCCTTAGTTCAAAATTCTTAAGTAATCTAAACATATATGAAGTCATGAAGAGAACAAAGAAGTAAGCAACTGTATTTATAGCAGGATCACTGACAAATTATAGAATGAAAAAGAAAATAGATTTTGCCAGATTTTGACAGGAAATTTTATATCTTCTCCCATTTTCCAAAGAAGACAAAATAACCCTCTGACCAACTCATAACTACTGTAGTATCTTCATGGTAAGGACTCTATAAGATAGGTAAGACATGTAAAGATTTGGTAGCAAGAGAGTATATTCAGTCTGTTTTTAGAAACAATAAGAAAAAGTTCTTTGCCACAGATCAGGGCAACTGAAACTGGGGGCACTATGAATTGCTAGCCATGGTTTCTTCTCTATCATTAGACATGTGACAGACACATAACATGCTGTCCCTGGAGAAAATATAGTTTGGAACACTCCAGGATTGCAGAGAAAATCTATAAAGTGGATAGCTGCACACGGAGTTTGAATATTCACCCCCAGAAGAGAGCTATATTGGAATCAGGGAGATACCGAAGCCATCATATCCAAATGAGCATCTGGTCTGCTTCCTCCATCCTCTTTGTGAGAGTCTGGAAATCAAACATGCTGAGACAATAAAACCTCTCATTCTATCGGCTTCTGTATAAGAAAGCTGAAACCTTTCAGCATGAAGGAGAATAATGAGCAGATCAAAGGGTGACCTGTTCGGAACAGGATGGAAATACAAGACACGTATCACACAGATGAAGTCTCGCTATGTAAACTTTCACTGTACTTCACTGTCATGAACTGGTCTGCTGCAGAGCACGGGTTCCAGGGAAAGCTTTTGATGTGAATTGTTTCTCTGAGACTTGTACACAGTGGCCATCTGCTGAAAAAAAAAAAAAAAAAGAAAAAAAAAAAAAAAAGGAATTATATTAGTTTATGCACGTGCATTGGGGATCTGCAAAGCTCAGGCTTGGCAAGCACCTATTGCTGAATTCACCCAAATTTCGGTAAGTAGATCTGCAAAGAGCTGTGTATTCCCTGTTATCTGTGAATTAATGCTTTCAGCTAATGTCTTCTGGACGGTGTTTCACACAGTTAAAAAAGTCAGCAATGAAACAGCTATATGGGTAGGGTCATAATACAGGGCAAAGTGAGCAGCTGTGGTTATTGCACAGGAATTGGGGCATTTACCAAGGATGATGCATCGTGACATTCAGTTTTATTCTCAAACTTTTCAGCAGCAGCTCATGGTCAGTGGCATGAAAGACTGAATGTAAAAGAATCATTATGTCTTACTCCACAGCCAAAAAGAGATGACAACTCAGCAGAATGAGACCAGTCCCACGCTCCAGCCTATGCAGAAAATGATTGTGACTATTGCAAAGGACACCTGCAAAATTTCCTCAGTCTTCTTTTGAAAGAACAGCTCAAAGTGGCACCTGGAAGCTTCAAAGATCACTTCTTGTGTATGCCACTAGTAATCACTTTGCTTGTGGAAGCCACTCTGTTCTGACACAATATTTTAATGTCAAAAGCAGGCAATAAAGTCACTGCCAGTAATGATGCCAGTATTTTCTCTATGGATGGAATGAGGAAACCATGGTTCCCTTCTCCACCAGGCTTCCAGGGGGTCCATAGGCAGTGTTGGCTAAAGCTCCTGCTGAGAATCCTGTACTTCTCACCAGATGAAATGTCTTGGCTACCATGGAGGTCCAGCTCCAGACTGTCATTCTTTATGTATATCAAAAACAGAGGGAATACAACATAATTAATTATATTCGTTTTGTTTATTGACTGTTTGCCTATCTGTCACTCCATCTGGGGGAAACTGATGCATAAGGAAAGTCCTTTCATGAGTCAGTAGTAGTTAGCTTTGTACATGCCTTCTTGGGAGCATCACTAAACTACATTTCATTCACTCTCCACTTGAAGTCTGCTGCAATGACTGCAGAAACCAGCTTCTCATGCTTTCTAAATGCTGACCTTGGATTATCGACAACTGCTGAAAACTTCCACCAGTTTTTTGTAGATCTTGGGGTTCATTCACCTTATGTTCATTCACATTGGAAATAGCAAAGGTACAATATCTTGCTTTGGATCCTGCAGTTAGTCAAGATGTTCAGGTCATAATTAGATCAGATTATACAGCTTCTTCAGTACAGCTCAGTGAGCCACCCATTCAGTGCAGCCTCATAGCCTTGCAGCTGCATTCTGCTTCTCCATTTTAATGTGCACCATGGAACAAAAAAAATGAAAAAAATAATGCATCTAATTCCTCTACTAGACAGTCTCTTGGTTTGCTCCTTGGGCCTCTAACGTCTGGCTCTTTTACTCTTTCTGAAGTCTTCTATAAAAACATGGGAAATAATCCTGACTCTGACACTACCATCCACATCTGCTACCACTAGACTGAAACCCTCTCTAGGAATCAATGAGGTACACACGGAGGGTCTAATTAAATCCCCATGCCACTTCCTTCGAAACTGTCAAACTGTAGTTCTTATCTTGTATTCCTTCACCCCCAGTGGTGGTGTGGTAATTTTAGCAGGGGTGTACTTAAGCAATAAGACAGGGCAGCATGACAGTCATGCTGAGATTGCACTATGCGTTGAATTGTTAGATCGAAAACCGAAGACAAGAGGCACCAGGCAGTTGAGAAGTTCTCGTGAATGTATAAGAAGTACTGGTGTGCCTGAAGGATATTATAAGTGAGTTGTATGTGTCAGTGCTCTGGGAAGAAGCTGAAGTCATGGAGAAAAATGGAATTGAATAACATGGGTTTAATATATTTTATACCAATATATAAGAACTTGAGGATACAAGAGTGGCCATCCTGCCTCCAAGCAGGAGTATGTCCAGCCTCTTCCCTGCTCTCCACCAACGACAAGAAATTGGTGTCCGCAGATGGATTACAGACATGAGAGCGTGGTGAAGTCTTCCCCAGTTACTCCTCCAGCTGGTGGTGGTTCAGGGGTAATGCCCCTGTAATTAGTAGCCCTGATCCTAAAACCCCTTACAATGCATCGATGTTATAGCAATGCTCTTAAAGGCTTGCTTTAGACTAAGATATCATCAACTTCTTAAGATAATTCAGGTTTAATTTTAGTATTTATCTAGAAAAGGGGCATAGAACCACTTTCCCACTGCTTCATTTGACCTTCTGTGGAACACTGCTGTGCTGACTGAGTTTGCCAGTAGTGTATACTCACATCACCATAACAACATTGTTTTTTTAATGAACTTAATGTTGCAGACACAGAAGTATTCACCTTTTTTTTTTTTTTTCAGGAGGTTTGTTTATATTTTTCCATGCAATATAAACACCAAGAAATACGAGAGAGAAAAAAATACTAGAGAGAAATACCAGAGAGCTATGAAGATGATGAAGGGACTGGAACATCTCTTATGAAGAAAGGCTGAGAGATCTGGGGCTGTTTAGCTTGGAGAAGACTGGGAGGGGATCTTATGAATGTTTACAAATATCTGAAGGGTGGGTGTCAAATAGAAAGGGCCAAGCTCTTTTCAGTGGTGTCCTGTGATAGGACGAGAGGTGATGGTAGCAAAGGGAAACACAGGAAGTTCCACCTCAGCAGGAGGAAAAAATTCTTCACTGTGAGGGTGACAGAGCCTGGAACAAACTGCCCAGAGAGGTTGTGGAGCCTCCTTCTCTAGAGATTTTTCAAGAGCTGCCTGGATCTGTTCCTGTGTGGGCTGCCCTGGGTGTTCCTGTGCCGGCAGGGGTGTTGGACTCAATGGTCTGCAGAGGTGCCTTCCAACCCCCACCATTCTATGATCCTATGATTCTGTGAATGTGTCTTTTACTGTCTTCCCCCAGCAAGCAGATGTGGACACAGCCCATTTCCGTAACATCAGAAGCACATCTGTGGCTACTCTTTTATCTGTTTCTCATGAATCCAGGTGCTTCTTGAGGACAACCTGCTTCTATTGATTGTCTTGCTTTGGATTACTTGTTTTACAGTTTTTATTGGGAACTTTTGCAGGGATCTGTATACAGCCATGAACTGCTAACTTATAACATGAGGAGGTCATGAATTGCATTGTATTAAATACCATTCATAAGGTGCTATCGCATGTTTTGAAGACTCCTATGGCCCCATATAAAGTAACCAGTAAATTATCTAACCATGTGCATAACCTGTAAAGCAAATACTATATTCTAAGGGCCCACAGATTTATTTCTGCATATCTCACTCTGACGGCCAAAAACTAGGTAATCAGTTTTAGAGATACTACCTAGGCTATAAAATTCCTAGGATTACAAGCCTGAAATTTTCTATTTTGCAATGATTGTTCAAATCACTTCATTATTTTTGCCTCAGTTTCCTGCTGTGTAAAATGAAGTTATTACTTTTCATCAAGTGTGCAAAACTGTTGTGTGGATTCTTTAATGTATGCATGGTGTTTGAAAGCCCAGTTAAAGACTAGATATTTATGGATATGGTTAAACAGATTTTCCTCAGGAAACATTAGTAGACATCCTTGGAAATTCTGACAGAATAAAGAAAAACAAACAAACAAACAAAATCCCTATGATTTCAATTGAGAAAAACATTTTACTTATTTATTTATACGGGGTCTTTCTAGAAGCACTAGACCACAAGTATTTAAAGTTTTGAGTCTCACTCTGCTTCCAGTAAAGTCAACGACTGATTCCAATGTGAACATATTGCTGAGGATTTTTGAGTATTCAGCTTTGAAAAATAGAAACTAATTGAAATCCTTATAAGGAGAAAATAATACCTCTGCAACTGTGCAGCCATCTCACATAAGGAACAGTTATTACAGTCCGCGGCATCGTGTGGAGTCCCACTGCAGGAAAACATTTGCCAACAGACTACTGCACGTTGGCCATACCCAAGGTATTTTACATCCACATTCATGGATAACTGTGAAGTACAATTCACCACCGCCGCTTTACAACAGCCTGTACCCGGATGAATCTGACGAAGAGAGTATCAGTAATATCTTAAAAGCAAATGAGTCGACTATGGTGTCAGCTAGTTAATGATTAAAAATAATTGGTTATTCAATTAGCTACTGTTTGCATGAAATGCATGCAAAATAGATGCAGATCTCAAGATAACACCTGAATTACCTAGAGAGGGACAAAATAATGCAAATCTTGTTGAAGACTCTGTTCTTTTATTAAGAATACTGCTGAGTACTGAAATATTCTTGGTGTGTTATTCTACTTCTGGCAGAAAAACACATTTTCTTGGCTGAATTCCCAAACATTAAGTTAGAAAACACTTGACATTGTGTGTGACTGGACTCAATTCCAGCACAGTATAAAAGTATTCAAGTACTTATTTTTAGGTTCGCCATATTAGTGAAGTAATAACATTTTTCAGCATGGACAGCAAATACCCCTGCCATCTAGAATTAGTTCTGTATCAATATCTAGATTCCACATGGAAGGTGCAGTCTGATAAAATGACAAATTTAATAAATAAGTTGAGTAATTATTAATTAATCTGTTTGACACAGTTTCAAAAGGCCAAATACTGACTGAGCTGTGAGATTCCAAGAGCAGAGTTTAATCTTCAGAATAATTATAAGGATTCCCAGTATCCATTCTGTTAAAAATAAATTAAAGAAATACCTTACAAAATGACAATAAGAGCTCCAAACAATTACTGTGATAATTTTGTTCTGCTTGATGTCTCATTCGTTAGGAAGTCACCCACTACCCTCAGACACTGAGTAATTTTATAAAGCAGGGTCAACCTCACAGTTATTTCAGAGGCACTGCAAAGTATGAAGCAAGGAAGGAACATCGGGTCAGTTAAAAGCTCTAATTCCAAAAGTTTAATTCCAAGTGATGGAGAAGTTTATTTTCCTTCTTTACACCCCTATTCTGGTAACATAATGGGTTGAAAACAGTGTGTCAGCATCTCCTCAGGACCTGGAAGTTAGAAAGGGCTTTATGATGTTCCACAGCAACCTCCTGGGACAGCCAAACAACATCACACTTCTTGGGCCCTTGCTGAGGGGGTCTGGTGTCTGTGCAAGAAGAGCATGAGGGAAGCAGGGTTAAAGTTAGGAAAGGATGGGAAATTTCCCTCTCTCTGCAGAGCTCAATATTGATGAACCACAGGACAAGCTCACTTCCTAGAGGTGCTGCTAAAAGCCACCTCCCAGGGAAGATTAACACCACAGAGTCAACCTTTTCAAGTCAGTTGTCGGTTGTTTCACTATGCATTGATCTAAAGCATAAATATCTACAAGCTTTGACTCCTAATCGTGTAAATGAATCAATGTCCTGGGCAATACATGCTTCCTTCTTTCCACTTTTTTTTATTTTTTTATTTTTTTAATGCTGTCTTTAAATGCATATGATAATAGGGGCAAAGTAGGAAGTATTGAGCCATGGCTATTCAAACAAAAGTTGTATCTTCTCTCCAAGGCTAAGAAGTATTTGCTTCAGCTATTTTATAACACACCTCTCTGTTTTTTCCAATCACTTTGAAATAATTCCTTTCAAACAAAATCAATTTCTAATCTCTGCCATTGCCTGTTAGCAGACTAAGGGGCCTTGGGATGCTTATATGCTACAGACACTTCTCTTTTTTCAATTCAGACAGAAACAGACCTTTAAAAGTACTACATACCCTGCTCCTAAAAAAGGAAGATGTGCATGTGGCCCTAACTGAGGCCACATTACTACATACATTTATTTTACCTTCAAGTTTCTGTAGACACTCAAAATTCTTCAAATGGTAATTTAATTATTGAAAAAAAAAAAAAAAAAAACCAACCCCCAAACCAATTTAACCAACACATCCACATTTCTTTAAGAGGCAAAAATGTATGTGTGTGTTTTTCCATTTACAAGGAATATCTGGGAAGTGAAGACCCTGAGGAGCCAGTTACATCTACCTGTGTCAGGTACCATTCACACACTGAGTCTGAGTGTTACAGCTCTGCACACTCCTGTGCAAGGATTTGTGAACACATCCTGGCTGTCCCTTTGCTTCACAAACACTCTGGAAGAACAATGATGCTGTTTCTCAGGTGTTTGGAGGAAACACTTGCATGCATGGCATCCGAGTCGCCCAGCGACTTGGCAGATATTTGTTTAATGTTGCTAGTGTGTCTCCCATTATTTTAGACACCTCACACTGAAAAGAAAAACTCTGTCTGTATCTTTCAGGGAACACATGAATCTTGCATCTCCAGAGAATGTCATCAGTTGAGAAGATTCACTTCAAGGGAGGAGGAAACAGTAGAAGATGTAGCATGGTGGAGAAGCAAACACACCCTGATAGAGACGGACTCCAGCAAGTCCCCTTCACACGTGGAGCTCCTGAGAGACACAACCCACAGCCAACACCTTTGCCAAAGCAGAAGGAAAAAGCATCCATCCTCCCTTTTTCTTCCTCGAGCAATATTCATACTTTCGTTCTGAACTTTCTGAGGTGTTTGTCCACTGGGATGAGGGCGGGGAGTGAAAAAAATAATACAAAAGGGGAAAACCACCACTGTCTCCAGCTTGCTGTCGGCCGTCCTTGGCTAGAGGCCTGGAGCTTCGCGGCAAGCCGGCGCGTGATGCTCTGCACAGCACAGCAGCCGCCACTGTGTATAGCAACAGCTGGGCTGTAACATCCGCCTCTCATTGTAGTAACACTTCATTAAAAAACATAGAAAATGCTCAAAATATTTCCATGCTTCACAGTCTATATCTGGTAAACTGATTAGAAAATTAAATGATCTGTTTTCTTCAGGTTTTTTGGATTAAATATCCATCATAAAGTGTGCAAGAACCACTTGAGTGACATTCAGATCCCAAATTCGTCTCATGAAGCGTAATTAAGTGTGATAGTTATGAGCAGTGATAGCGCTGCATGTTACAGCCTGCATCTGAACAGATAGGAAATAAAAAGAAAAATGTGGCTCGTGTCTTCATTTTTTAAAGATATGTACAACATCAGATTACACACCAGGCAGCAATGGGAACCGTGCGAGGTTCCAAAATCCCAGTCACGGCTTCACTTCACAGGATAAACGATGCCTCCTAATGAGCTGCTACTTAACTTACCACCAACTAAGACTATAGGGTTAAATATCTATACACTGACGTTTCATCCTGACTCAAATCCTAACCTGGACGCAGTGGCAAAGTCCTCACTGGGATTTCACGGAGCTTCCTGTGGACAGTTTGTCCCAAAACAGCTGTTTCTTAGAGCTAGTTAAAATATTATCTTTCAACACAGCAGGTTGGACTGCCTAAGTGAACTCATTCAAGTAACATTCCCCAACCACTTATAGTTTAGAAGAAGTTTTGGAAATATTTTTATTTTTTAGCTAAATAAGACACAAAAATGAAGTGCATCTTCAGCTCACTGTCAAGGGCTAAAGAAAACAACTGTGATAGGGACAGATCTCTTAAAATTACTAAATCAAAAGTGACTTTAATATGCAGTTCAGCTTGCCAAACAGACTGTAGCTGATCTTTCCAATTTAAATTAGAAAGTCTTTTCTTGGTTATTGCTGAGATCTGCACATAAAAGATGTGCCATTTTCTGAGGGAATAGAGATGCTTGTATCTAAAAGTTGAAATAATGGCAGACTTGAAAACTAAAATGTCCTGGTTTTGATGGCAGAGTTACAATATTAGCTCATGATGCCCTTGTTACTTGGTCACTGTCAATCTTTAGGGTTAACAGTAATATGATGCTTATGCTAACTCAGCTTGGTGGCTTGCATCAAGGGAGGTGAAATAGATTACTACTGAGTGCAGCCCTCTTGCTCACAAACCAGATATGGGAAATCACTGCAATTTCAACACAGAAAATCACTGTAATTTCTGTATCTCTAAAGACAGGTTTTTTAATTGTCCACATTTCATTCAGTGATATAAAGTCTTCTTAATCTTACACTAGTTGTACGAGCAAGAGTTATACATATAAAAGGAGTACCCAAGGATTTTTTTTTTTTCCTTTTCTCCCTAAATGTGATACAAGTTTTGAAAACGAAATCATCATCAAGAAATTTTGCAGCAGATTTTGCAGCAGATTATCTATCCCCCTTTTTGGCTTGGCCATGGACCTCATCTGCCCATCTACTCTCAGGTGTAAGAGAGGCAACAGAGTCTGATCCTGCCCCCCAGCAGAGAGGGTGTCACGGGATGTATGGGGACAAAGGGAGACGGGTGGACACAGTTGTGGTGCTTTTCAGGGCACAGGCACCCCCTGCCTACAGAGCCATATTTGCCCACTGAGCAGCCTGTTCCCACTAGGGATCTGAACCTGATTATTCTGAGGTGCATACATGAGGCTTTCCATTCAAGGGGTTTCTCATGCAAGGAATTAACATGTGTTTCATTAACTAACAAATGCCCTGAAAAGACTGAATAATTTGGGGCTATTTATATTTTTGAGCCTCACATGTCTATACAGGTAGAGCCCATAAAGTATACATTTCAGTAACAACCCCTTCCACAGCACCAACAGAGCCTTCTATTTAAGTACCATAAACAGACTATGACCAGGACACACTGGGACAGATTCCAGTCTCCCTTGAAAAAGTCATATGCTCTCAAGGTGTCATGGGGTTAGAGAAGCGCAGGATGGATCCCGTACCCTACATTCTATTTATGATATATCCGCGTTGCATACAAATTGGCACAAGTATGAGGAAATATGAATATCTCAGCATCCTTCAGTGCCAAATGCAGACATGATGCAACATAGTCATTTTCTCAATTCAACGTAACATACAATATGCCACTCTCCATTATGCTATAGCAACTGAAATGTGCTTCAGGCCAATGGAAAATATCCCTAAAAATAGCTATGCTGTTTCTGGGCAAAAGGAGAAGTATTCGACATTTCCTTGAAAATGTTCCCACCTGGATTTGCTGGAACAGCAACATGATCGTTCGGTGACAGGAAGCTCACTGGTAAGGAGCTTTCTCCTCAATATTACCCTGCTTTCCCGAAAGCACTGCAAACATGGCTTGTAGCAGTTCTTTAAAATACTGTACATGAAAGCTGCACTAAACTGTTTTAAGTGCTCCATTGTGAAGCACTGTATTAGGGGCTTTCTGCTGCTCAGGCAACTTTAGATTGTAATGTATTATAATAGTGTGCTATTCTCATAGAGATCGTTTTACAAATACAACACAAAAGATTGTCACATGAGAATCTTCTAAATCATATCAAGGAAAATAAACACCCACTGTGGAGGGACTTGCTTATTTTGCTAAGACATTTTACAGCACATTAGCATAAAAATACTACTTCTGCCTTTCAGGTTCACCCGCAGCACTGCTTAAGAGCATTAGCTGTGTTACAAATACAAACGATTTTGGCAGCATTATAATTTGTTAATACGTATTTGCAAACTTCATATGCCTCTATTCAGCCCTGACATGCAACCTGTATAAACTACAGAATATTGCATAATTGAAAGGGGGGTATGAAGAGAAGGTCCCATTGGTACTTTCACATCACAAGCGTGACACTGGCACCCAGGCTCTGGTCACTAATAATAGCAAAGTGTAGCCCACCAGGACATGGTCCTGAGAAGCTGCTGGAGGTCCTAAAGAGGCATAACCAGGGGCTGCCTAGTTTTTCTGGTGGATCTGCATAGGACTGGAGTTTTGAGCATGTCTACCCTCCCTGGAAATCCTGTTATCTGTTACAGGATAGACTTATTCCAAACCTCCTTCCTTTCTCTGAGAATATCCTTGTTGTCTTCTTCTGCAGGGCTGTTCTCTCTATTACAGTCAACTACCTGAGACCACAGAGTAAGAGATATGCCCAAGTCATGACCAGAAATCAGCAGTAGGAGAGGAACTCCAACCCAGATTGCCTGAATTTTAAACCGTTGCCTTTATCTATTGAGCCATTCTTGCCCTCATCCTCCCTGGTGCCACTAACCCTCTGTCCTTTCCTTTGATATAGAGTCACCCTCTCATGAAAGCTGCTGCAGGCTTTTTGATAGGTCCTTGGATGGAGCACAGTCTCCTCACAAAGTCCATTTCATGAACGGGACCCACAGTTAGAGCCTGGGTGGATGAGAGGAGCTACAAATAACTGCAAAGATCCTTGATTTTCAGTCAGAGCCTCTTTCAGGTTCAGATAGCTTCACTGCAGAATGTAAAAGCCTTACATGAGATTAACGCTAAAAATTTCCATTTTTATGGTATTTTTAGATTATATTTCATTTTCCAGGCTGCAGTTGGCTTGAACCGGAGCCACAACGTTTGTGATGCTCCAAACACAAAAAGGAATTACAAAATGTGACAATTCTTAAAATGTGTTTCTTGTTGTATAACAAATTCCCAGTGTTGTAGATTAAACTAGAGAGAACAGGAGCCATAACATGGGGATTATACAGAATTTCACTTTGTTCCGTGGCAGAAAGTTAATGCCTGCCTTGTTCTATTCGGTAAGTAGAGAAGATACTTTACAACAACATAACACATAGCTTAGCTGATTGGAAACTGCAGGCATATGTAAATCAAAGATTTTTCTGCACAGTTTAGTGAAAGCTAATTACACAAATGTGTGAAGTACTCCTGCCCCTCGTCTGCTCTGAAGAATTTAGGGCAGAACTACCAGCAAAATTCCTTGTAATTTTACCAGCTTCTTTCTACTCGGATAGTTCATCCTAAGAAACCTACCTGCATGTCTCAAACACACACAACAGAATGTCTTCGTTAGTAGCACACTTTCTGTGCTGGTTCCTTGAAATCGCACCTCGTACAAATTCCTATATGTGCCTTATAGTCAAAATTCTGTTAATAAGAAATTGGATCAAGAGCTGGAAATCACACTTTTTCTTATTGCAAACCCAGCCATTTCTGTTTAGCAGACAGAAGCAGAAGTAGGTAGGAAAGCTGAAAGTGAGAGACCAACCAGGTACACTTACCTTGGGCTTTGGGATTTTTTACTGGAATTCTTTTAAAACAGACTGAAGTTGGGCAGCAGCTGAAAAGCTAAAACAGGGGTTGAACCCAAACCATGGCATGAAGACCTTCAAGCTCCTTCATGCATGCTTCCTTGTGGATGGATTCATCTGACCACCAGCTTTCACCAGCTGCCTTTTGGTTGCCCACTTAAGACTGTCTTCAGAGCCTAAACTGATTGAATCAAACAACTGATACTAAAGTTTGTCTGAAATGAACGTGGGTGCACTGTCTTACTGTCTCAGACCGAAGGGTCTTTGGGGCTGTTCTCTTTCTGTTTAACCATCATCTTGGTCCAAGCAAGACTCTAGCTTGTGAATATGTGGATTCGTAAGAAATATCACCGCCTGCCAGAAGTACCTGGATCCTCAGGTTTACACCAGGAAATGAAAAATAACAAACAGTTGTTCAATTGCAGGAAACAAGGCTCAACAAGTAATGCTTTGGATACTTGCAGTGGCAACGGAAAGGGGAAGGACTGACCTAGCAGAACCCCACCTCAGCTAATTTACACAGGAAAACAAACTGTTGTGAACATTTTTTATTTTGCCTTCTCCTCAATTCTAAGAAAATTCAGGCTGATGTGAGATGAGGTGGAAGACAAATTCCCATTTCCCCACAGTTCAAGAACATAGGTTTGATTTGCCTTCCCTTCCCCCCCCCCCCCCAGTCTTTCATTAGGTGCATTTTCACTGGGAGACTGGCTTCCCCCTCACTCTTTGAAGGCAATGCCTGCAGAGGAAATTCCTTGGGCAGAAATATCTGGCTTCTTGGTGAATGCCAGAGGACAGCATGAGCAGCATTGGAGTTGGTCTGACCTGTGGTTAAGCTGTTGATGGACTGTCTGGGATAAAGCTGGCCACCCATCTAGTTTTGGATCCAAGTGCTAGTTTTGTGGGTGCCTTACTGCCCTTGTGTTTTTGAAGGTTTGTCTGATTTCCACTGCCCTCCTACCGTGCTGATCTCTGAAGTTAAAAGGCAGCTCCACCTCGCATGTGCAGCATGCTGTGATAGAAAAGCAAGTGAAGTAGTGGGAGGGAAAGGAAAGTGGTTTAGCCTTTGAGATGTCAGCGCAATCTGGCCCACCAGGAGAAAAAAAAAAAAAGAAAAAAGAAAAGGAATTATGCAGAGAGGACTCGCTAGGACAGAGAAAACACAAAACCTCCAAGGTAGGCAGTCACACTCAGTGATACTTGGCTTTCTAAGAAGCTGCATTTAAGTGTTTGTTTTTGCAAAAGTCACTCAACTATTTCTTCCACACAGAGTGTGCTGGTGTAGCTTCCTGTAGGCAGGATGGGTTTAGCAGCCTCCACAAAAGAAAAGGGCTTTAGCTGCTTTTCTTCTGACAGTTGGACGTTGTGATCTTAGGAGTCTTTTCCAACGGTGACAATTCTGTGATTCTGTAATCATCTCAACACTGTATTCTTTAAGTAGAGACACTTGCTTATTTAATATATAATTTTAATAATATCGACTGTGATATCATCAACTACATCTCCTTAATATTGATAGAGAGCAAGAAGTAGTTGCTATCTGATGGAACTGTGTAGGCACAGGTTTTTAGTTATTACAGGTCCATCTATTGTCTTATTTTATAAGAGTACTGAAAAACCCAATGACCAAATCTGAAGGGTGTATTTTTGAAAATAGTTAAGGAAATTAACTCTAGCTGTTAGAAGCCACTGAATTGCCTCAGATGTGTCTTAACATATTTAAAAGGTGGACGTGTAAGTCTGATGTCTGCCAACAGCAGTAAGAATCAGTCTGTGGTTACTGCGCTACGCCATCCAAGTTTCCTTGCTTCTAATTTCATTCACTATCCCAAAAGCTGAGAAATATATATGTTTTTCAAAAATTTCTGCATGTTAGGACTTCTGGTTGTCTGGCAGCTCAGTGGGACCAGAGCTGTAGCAATAGCTCCAGCAGGACACCTGAACATGCAGAAATTGTAAGCAGATGGTTGAAGTGCAGAATCACACAACTTATGCTGTACTTATGAAGCAAATGCAATCTTCCCAAGAGTGGATTTACTACAGCTGCAGAGACACGATAGATTGAAACTGGTGCTACAGAGTTGTAGGGTGACACAGATGATGCTATTGCTATGGGAACTTATGAGTAGCTTGTTTCAAGAGTGACCTGTAGGAGTTTCATAGGAAGTTCAATAGGGCCTACAAGAAAGCTGGGGAGGGACTTTTTATAAGGGCTTATAGTGACAAGACAAGGGTCAGTGGTTTTAAACTAGGGAAGGATAGATATAGATTGGACTTTAGAAAGAAGTTCTTACTATGTGGGTGGTGAGACACTGGAACAGGTTGTCCAGGAAGGTGGTGGAGACCCATCCATGGAGACATTCAAGGTCAGTCTTGATGGGGCTCTGAGCAACCAGATCTAGTTAAAGATGTCCCTGCTCACTGCAGGGGGGGGTGGACTGGATGACATTTCAAGGTCCCTTCCAACCCAATGCATTCTATGATTTTAAGTTTCCAAAATAAGTGTAACAATTTACAAAATTTGGAACAGAAATTCTTATACATCTACGCTTATTACAGTCTGGTCAAAATACAGGTGACTTTGTGTATTGCATAATGAGGAGATACTTCTTCAGGAGAAGAACAAGTTCTTGTTGCAGTCTTCCACTGCAGAACAGTCAGACAGTTCCTACACCTAAACAATTTCATATTCATTGAAAGATTTTTGTACTTACTGTACATGCAAAAGTATTGGGCAACAGAATATGTTACTTTTCATACAGTAAAGCATTAGCTTGCTGACACCATAGAATCACAGAATAGTTTGGGTTGGAAAGGACCTTTAAAGGCCATCTAGTTCAACTGCCCTGCAGTGAGGAGGGACATCTGCAACTAGAGCAGGTTTCTCAGAGCCCCATCCAACCTCACCTGGCATGGTTCCAGGGATGAGGCCTCTCTGGGCAACCTGGGCCAGAGTCTCACCACCTTCAGCATCAAAAAATTTCTTCTTTCTAGTCCAAATCTCCCCTCTTAAAACAATCACCCACCGTCCTGTTGCAACAGGCCCTGCTAGAAAGGTTGTCCCCATCATGTGATTTTTATAGCACCCCAACTCTTTAGCTCATTCACAACATTCAACTAAGAACAACAAAAAATTACCCTTGCTCCAACAACCAGCGTGCTACATGAACTGACCACTGTGGCTGCCAAGACTATGTAAACAGCTTGGTTATGGGAGCTGATTTTATCAGACCAAAGCTAAATACTCTTCCTTGTGTCTTTTCCTGAAAGCCTTCAAACATGAGTGTTGATGAACTCTAATGCAGGCACTTGATACTATTTATGACTGACAGTGTTCCTGAAGAACTGTCCCACAGAACACTCCTGCTCATAATGGTCCTTAACACATCAATAAAAGTCAAAGGAGCTTTTACAGCAGGTTTGGTGATTAGCTTCTAAAAACCCAGTTCTTTCTAGGCAGACGTACTGAAGGAGTTTGGAGAAACCTTTAAGAAACACGACACGATCAATTAGCTATTATTTCTTACATGAAACTACTGAAAAGGACAAAATTCTGTCCCTTTGCTTTTAATCAGATATGTTCGTCTGATTAAGATCTTATTGAAATCAATAGATTTCAAGAGCTGCAAAAGTTAAGGAGTCACTGAGTTGAATAATGGAGCTCACTGGATGAGCTGTCTCTAGCACAGAATCACTTCGCCTCTCATACATATGTTTTTCTTCATGAAAGTTCCAGTCTGTCAGTCTCTCCCAGGTCTTACAGTCTGCTTTTTTTCTTTAAAACAAATCACATGGTGTACTGACATCGTAGACTAGTATCAATGGTGACTGCTTGTCCAGATATTTGTGACATCTGTCCTGTGTATCACCTTTATTGGTGTCCTGGAGGAGTTGCTGGAGTGCTCTCCCACCAGATTTGCAGATGACACTGAAGGAGGGTGACCACAAGGCCCAGGGGCCCATCAAGGAGACGGAGATGAGACCTTCACAACAGTACATGGTGGGAGGATGAGAGGAGATAGGAGAGGTTTGGCCTGAATGCAGCTAGAGACCTTCTCCCTGTGAGGACACCAGGCAGGGGGTTAGGTAGCCCAGAGAGGTTGCCTGGTAGCCAGCCCGAGACATTTCCAAGATGGGGCTGGAAAAAGAAGACCAACCTTTGAGCTCTGAGCTGTCCTGATTTTGAGAAGGAGGTGGGAAAGGAGACCTCCTGAGATTGCTTCCAGTGTGAATTACACTGTAGCTACATGCTCAGTATGTTAAAACTCCCAGACAATTCTAACGAATCTTCTGCTGGTAATTTGTTCTGATGTTGCATTTCCTACGGCTTTATGAGATATAATTTGATTTTATTCTATTGCAAAGTACACTAAGGTCTTTGAGATAACAGAGAATAGCAGAGCTGACCAGTCTTGACAGTTGTTGAATCTGTTGTTACCATTACTCCTAGTTCTGTGTTTTTGTAGCTCAGATGTACACATAGAACATCACTGGATCCAGAGTGAATCTTAATCTTCACCAACAAAACCTATTTTCAGCAGTTTTCCAGGTTTTGAAAATTGAACACAAAAATATTACTATTCCCAAAAGCATGTGAAGATACCACAAAAATAGTTTGTGTTAAACAAGGACCCCATCAGTGGGGACAGTCTCATATTTCTATGGTTAAACTGGCCCCAAACCCTTATTCTGTTGAGAAAATGAGACTCTGTAGAGTTGCTTTGTGAAGATCTTAATTCTCAAATAGCTTTTGAAAAACCCTTGCTCTTCACGCAGCTATTTCTCACCACCCATCTCCAGGACCCAAAGGCTGCACTGGGAAGACAGCAACTTCTGTGTGGTCCCACCCCAGCTCTCCTGCAGTATCTGGACATTGCTCAGAGAGGCAGCTGTCTGCGATTACAGATCTCCCTCATGTCATGGGTCACATCACCAGGAAAGTGGGAAGGTTCAAGATGACAAACTGAAAGTAATCTGTCACTGTCAACTCCATGGGATCAAAGGAAAAACAAACTGTATCTGTTTTGGCAAATGGTGAAAGGAAGAGGAAGAGCACAGGCTGTTAGGTTAACACAGACAGACAGGACTGACCTCTTCTTTCTAGATTAGTTTAGTTTGATTCAGTATTTTGCATGCTGGAATCACTTTTGTCATTATTACATCACTTTGCAGAAGATGTAATTAAGAGTTGTGACACCTCTGTGAAATAGGATTGCAGTCATCCCCCACAGTGGGGTGACCCTCGGAGAGACACCGAGTCGCTCAGGGTGAATACCTGAGATGCAACTGAGGTGTTTTGGTTTCATTAACCACCAGGCATCGGGTGTCAACGGCATGGAGAGCATAGGAGCCTGGTGACAACACTGGTGATGGGTGCCTGAGATCCCCATCTCTGGGCCATGAGTGTAAAAGCCAGGGCTGAGAAGAAGTAATTTCAATACTGGTGAAGAAATCTGGAGGACGGTGATCTCTGTTCAAGGGTGGAAAGGAGCTGCAGTTAAGGTGAGGAACTCCTGGCATCAGTTTTCAAGCAACTAGCAGATGTTTAAAGTGGTGTTTGTGGTACTTTTAAGATACTGGATTGGAAACTGGAATAAACATTTTCTTTTTGTCCATTCTAACCTGCATGAGAAATACAAGGGTTACATCTGCTTCAGTAATCTCATGCGTGTGATCACTGTTGCCCAGCATTAATAAAGAGCAGTGAATTCAGCTTCCACAATACAATCAGCTCTTGTTCTCAACTTCTGAGAGTCCATAATTCAGTCTTACTGTCATTTCTTTCCTCTTCCATGTTCTTTCATGAAAGGTAAACCTACACAGAAAGAAACCAGAGTCATTAACTGTTGGAAACTTTAATGTGTTAGAAAACCAGAATTAGAAGTGATAATGAAATTTCCACTGCTGAAAGCAGACTTTGGTAACTGATGTATGTAGTGAGAAAGGTGGCCATATAACCAATAAAAATAAGAACCGTGTTCGTTTTTAATGTGTCTCATTCATCTTTGCTTGAATTGGCAGAACACCAAATTAGAGTTTAAGTTAAGATGTTCCTTTTAATTTTCAGTAATTAAAATAAATATATGTTTAAGTATTTCCATTAGACTCAATTAAATCCAGTATATTTGACAAAAATACCTTTTAGAACAATGTCTACGAAGCTGAATAACATTTGCAACGTGCTTTGGAGTCAATAAAAAGATTTAGTCCTAAAAATCCAGGTCCAATTCTGCAAAAGCAGCTCACTGCTAAATTACTTGTACTTCCATGGATAGACACTGTTGTTAATAAATGAGATTTACTTTTCCCTCTCCTAGAAACTAAGTAACAATAAGCAGGAACAGCTTAAACAATGAAGGCAGATAACATTAGCACCCTGGGCTATCTGTCCTATCCTTACTCCATGATCAGCTGGGCTGGGAATCAAGCAGCTCCAAACTTCATAGAGCAACCTCAATTTACAGGCCAGCAGTGCAGGTCCTTGCAGCTGTGAACTCTTGTGGTTTATAAAAGGTCCTGGTACTGAAAACTCTTTCTCAGGTCCCTCACTGTGGACCCAACACTGCTCCCATTCAATCTATAAGAGGTCAACAGCTGAATTCAGAGGAAACAGTAGTGAAGCCAGAAGGACTGTGTCCACAGAGGTCTTCAGTGTAATACTAAGAAGTTGTGCCATAACTTACCTACTGTCAAAAGAGCAAATTCCTCTGTTTTGGTTCAAGAGTCCTTTTTCAGTAACAAAAACCTTTAACTGAAAATACATGTTTCATTTTACTGAAGAAAATATACTGAGTGATATTGTTGCCACTGACAATTTAATTAAAAATTTGGGAATTTTCCTCTAAACCAGTAGCAAGATGAGAGGGCAATTTTGATTTCAACATAAATGTCTAACAAAATCAACTGTTGGAATTCATGATGGAAACACAGAAATAGAATGCAATAATTGTACCGAGAACAGAATTATTAGTAACAGCAAATGGTAAAAAATATGGCAAAAAATAGTAAACAGAAAGATTCATTTGGAGGAGGACAGTTTCCCAAATAGCAGTATTAACAGCAAGGAGTGACAGAGTTACAGGAGAAGAGGGAAAATTGGGAAAGAGACAGATAGAAAAGAGGGATAAAGTAGCAGAAGTCAGTTGTAAAGACTCTTGTCTTGAGGAATGGACACTGAGGAAATGAGGTAGCCAAATTGTACAGAAAAGAGGGCATGTAATAGTCAAGTAGAGGAAGTATCTTGAAAAGGAAAAGGAGCTGGCAACTGAGACAAATGCTAGCAGATAAACATAAATAGTGCTATAAAATCAAAGAAAATGAGGCATACACACACAATACTAAGAGAAGAGAGGAGAAAGCCAAACCACAGAGCTCTGCCAAGGGATCAAACCCTGGAAGATTCATCTTGCCAAGAATTGTGAGGGCTTGTTTTATTTTTGCTTTCTTATTCCTGCCAGAAGATATAAACTATATCTATTTACTTAGGGGGGAAAAAAATTGTATTGCAATACAGCCAATTTCTCTTGGGGAAAAAAAGGATGCTGTAACAAAAATGCCTGAACAGTTTTTCACAGTATACCCAGGGATGCTAGAAGTGTTTGGTAAAGCTAAAAAGTGTACAAGGTCTCTTTACAAAGCTAATCTACTTAGAATGGGTGGAATTATCATAGGCCACACTCAGATACACTTGTGAAGCCTGAATAGCCTGTGTCAGGCTCAGTCTCACTAAAATCAATGAAACTATCCCCAAAAACCAATTTGATCAGGATATCGGGTTCAGTTCCCAAGAAAGACTGTGGGTTTGATAATATAGCTCTTGCTTTTCAGTAAAAGTCTTAAGCTAACTGCGCAAGTGTTGACATTTTAGACCCCCACAAAAAAGTAAAGCAAGGGAAAAGGATATCCCATTTTGGGGAAAGAAAATACTTGGTTGATGATT
>JANHFX010001500.1:0-27191 GCA_027560015.1 Chloroceryle amazona | reverse complement strand
CTGGAGGGGGGGCTATTCAGCTGCCACACAGCACATTTAAAAAGGAACCTGCTCTCAAGCAGTTCTAACTCTCACTCATCTGTTTTTTTTACAAAACCAAAGCTGTTTGTTAACTGCACTGGAATTGAAATAAATAACAAAAAGCCCATGACATTTTCTTTGTCATGTCTTTCTCAACTAGGAGCCCTTATCTAGAGGAATGGATTTATTTCACTTTTATTATACATACATAAAGCCTAGTTGGCTTTATATTTTCAAGCCTTTAGACTCTGTGAAAAAACGAAGTGGGGAAAAAAAAAAAAGAAAAAAACCCAACCAAACCAAAACCAACAAACCAAAAAACTGGCAGTGCTTTAAACAACCTGGGTGGGGGACAGCACAGAGCATGCCTGCTGCGCTGAAGGGCCGGGTGGAAGGAGCACAGGGAGGCTATTTGGTGAGTCCCATATATGAGTCAAGCAGCATTGCTACTCTTGGATTAATTAATATAACTGCATGAACTCTCTGCTACATTTTTCAGCACCAAACACTGATTATGTAGTGTTCTTTGTCTCCATTTGAACTACAAGGTCAAAGATGCAACCGCCCAAAACGTAAACACCTCCTGAGCATACTTTGCTAGAACCTGGGCACCCGAGAGGGGTGGGAAAGGCAAGCACCACAAAGCACATGAAGAGCAGAAACCAGAAATGTTAATTCTTTTTTAGCAATAGCTCGTTGCACCCAGGATCAGGAAATGGTTTACGACCCAAGCCACGGGGTGTTTCCACTAATCAGCAATCACAAGAATAATTAAACAAAGAAAAAAAAATTACTAACATAGCATCACTATTTTAAGTTTATTTACCAGTTGAGTATCTTTCTCTATTTAGTTTGGTTTTTCAATGTGACCACAAATGAAAAAGGGCACGATTGCATTTGTCATCTCTCTGTCTGAAACCCCTCTATTCTTCTAGAGAAGAAGGAGCTGGGGAAAAGAGTAGTTCTAATGATTATTTTAGAGGCATGCAATTCATCTGTTGCACGCTGGTTTTGCCCAATTCCGGTGTGATTGTGCTTACACAAAAATATTTGGTAACATTATATGAATAATCTTTCTACATATCCTGCTGTTGCTCCTTGCGCAGTTCCTCTTGGAAAAGTTCTCTTTTTCAACAAGAGTTCAGTCTCTGGAAATATGAAATTTCTGCTCTCTCGAGCGGCCACACTGAAACGACCTTGTGAACTCTTGGCAGGAGAACGGTCTTAATTATCAGTTACTTATCTGAGCCCTTTGAACAGGTCTGGTGCAACTCAATGTCAGTCAACAAGGAAAAACTGCTATTGAATAAAATCCCGTAGCAGTGACAGCTAGCAAGAAAGTCCTGAGTGTGCAGCCCACACGCCACAGAGCTTTGTGTTTGGTCTGTTTGCATAATCTGCAAGCAGAAAATAATGATACCTATTTGGTAAGATCACAGTGGTGCTTGCCTGACGTTTGCTCGGTGTGTATATGGTGATTCTTCTCTGTGTCATGGAGACTTTGGCTACACAGATGGCTACAAGGGCATCATGTTTCTGTTGCTCTCAGCGATCCTCTTCAGCATTATGTACAGGAAATTTTCCTTTTTGAATATAACAAGATGGAAGTGACTTCTTTTTGGTTTAAACAAGGGAAAATTATGAGGAGTTCTGAATGTAATATGGAGGAGCTTCATAAGGGTCGGGAGGTTATTCCAACCAGGAAGCTGAGCCCACCCAGGTGCTCACCACACACCTGCCCATCCACCTTCCACAAACAAAAGAGCAGCCTTTCCAAAGGCTTGGCTTTAAGAATGGAAGTCCCAAACATTTTCTGGTCACTACTGAAAACTCACTAGTGTGAGGACTGGGGCTCTTACTGCCATTTACCTCCAGTTATCTTGTAGCTCACAAGTCCTGTTGCAGGTTTCATCGGACAAGCCTCTGTGCTCGGGCAGTAAAACAGGTAGCAGTTTGGAAGTGTGCTTGTCCTTTGAGCATCAAAAATCATCAAATTACACTTCTTGTCTCCTGCAAAACACGGGAAATATATGTGTCAGCAACGAGAACTTTATAGCAACTTGATAGTAAGCTCTAGTTTGTTAAATTAGTTTTTCTTCATCTGAGCAAGAGGAAAACTACAAACCTACAACATTCCTACAGGAAGAACAGCCCAGGACTGCAAAACAATAGCTCAGGGCCAATATACAAAAGGTCACAAACTTCTCTTCCTGTACAGATGAATGTGGGGGAATAATGAATCTAACCCCTCATCCTTCCCTCACTGTACCACGCTGGCACCACTTGATATAATAATTTCATGACAAATCCTGATACATCTGAAAGAGTCCTCAATATACCCATGGAGAAGGAAAAGATGTATCCACTTTTCCCCATCCCATCCTAGGGATTGCTAGGCTTGCTGCTTGGAGGGTCACCTTCAGCATCATCTTTTGTGTACCTCCTACTGCTCCAAGAGCTTGACGTAAGCCAGGGGTCCCAGACTAAGGTAAGCAGGTCTCAATAAGTAAGTAAGGTCTCAGACAAGGGTAAGCAGCACTCATTTCTGGCTAAAATTAAACGTAGCACAAAACATCGTTTACTCTGCAATGCATTTGCTGACTATAGCTTACGCATCTTAACATTTAAAACCTTGCTGCTGCTATTTTCCCGAAGGCGATGGGGTCTTGCACGAAGACCTGACACCCCACTTGGCAGAACAGGAAAGCACCCTCGAGACCTTACTACTCGCAGAGTGGATGACAGAAAGGAACCTTTGTGGCACTGAATAACAGGGAGCAGCACTTGGAATTCCACGGGAGGCCAGGCTTTAGAAGTTAATTCCCCAAGTGTTCCTACTGACAGAGCTGCCCGAAGAGGGACCGGTTACCTGAGAGCTTCTCCCCCGAGCAGCAGGCGCGAACGCAAGCCTCCGGCGACGGGGCGTACACGGGCTCCGCGCCCCCTACACCCGTGGGCACAGCTCGGTTTATATCGATGACGGTATTGTCCATTTTCTCCGCGGAGCACTCGTGGCCGAGGGAAGGTCGGGCCGCAGCGCAGGTGATCACCAGCAAGCAAAGCGGCCAGCGGCTGCGAGCGGCAGACATGGCCACTCCGCTGGGGTCTTCGCAGGGCTGGGGTGACGGCGGCTTCGGGGCGCTCCGTGCCACCAACGCGGCAGCCCCTCCTCCGCCAGAACCCGGCGAGCTTTCAGAGAAGCCGGGGAAGCCGCCGCCGAGATGCTTTCTCTGCTCCCGAAGCGTTTCTGAGGGGCACCTTCGGGCCGAAGGCAGCAGCGGGGCCGGGCCGGGCTCCGCTGCGGGGCCGGGGCACGAAAGGAGCGCAGGAGAGAGAACCGCGGCTGTCCCAGCCCGGCCGCACGTCCGGGAGGAGGGGCCGTGGGGAGGCGGGTCCGGGCCGCCGGCCTGTTACGCTGTCCCCCTGCCTGTCCTCCTGTCCCCCTGCCTGCACCCCTGTCTGTCTTCCCGCCTGCCCTCCTGCCTGTCTTCCTGTTCCCCTGCCTGTCCTCCTGCCCCCCTGCCTGCCCTCCTGCCTGTCCCACTGCCTCCCCTCCTGCCTCTCCTCCTGCCTGTACTCCTGTCCCCCTGCCTGTCCCCCTGCCTGCCCGCCTGTCCTCCTACCTGCCCTCCTGCCTGTGCTCCTGCCTGCCTTCCTGTCCTCTGCCTGTCCTCCTGCTTGCCCTTCTATCTGCCCTCCAGCCTGCCCACCTCCCTGCCCTCCTGCCATCCTTCCTGCCTTCCTGCCCACCTGCCTGAGCTCCTGCCTGCCCTCCCTCCTGCCCTTCATCCCAAGCTTCAGACAGAAAGAGAAAACCACCCAGTGAATCTCTAGGTGAAGGTTGTGGTGGTGGTCAGGTCGATGTGGTTTTGCTCACAGCCTTAGGTGTCTCTTCACAATCTGCTTTCGGAGGCTGTCATGAAAGCAATTGATACACATATCCTGCTCTAAATGGCCATGTACACATTTTGATGTCTGCGCAGGCGTCTCTTTGCTACCTGAGTAATCACAGCCAAGCGCAGGGTGTTTGCTGAGTGGGAGTTGTATGGACAAGCAGACATTGTTGGCTTAGCCATTCTTTTCTCAACAGTTTTAGTCCACTTGCTTAAGTAATGTTTCTCCTTTGAAATGTTTCCATCTCTTTTCAAATTATTATTTTTTATTATCATAATTATATTTGGGGCAGTGTTTAGGAGTAAAAGTGGCCCAGAGATTAATAAGTGTGAGGAATAAAAAGATTTGAATATATATTCCTCCTTTTTCAGGTCTCTCATCCTTACAGAGGGGTGAGAATACTATGAGTACTTAGAATCATCCAGTTGATTCTAAATAAAGGACTTTCTCTTTTAAGGGGTGATCCCTTTCCTGAAGAGATACCAAAGGGCAAGTTTATTTTACACATTGTAATAGCCAAGGTGAAATAATGAAAACAGGGAGTCTGGCTGCAGCTCCAGCCAACATCTGCTGTCTGCTTTAAAGAAAGAGACTTAAATTGAGGTGCAAATTCTTGCTTCTCTGAGGTCCGTCCCTGGAAGGGGCCCATCCTGCTTTGCACTGCCCTGGTGCCTGCCTGGCGCTGTGCCCAACGCCATGGACCCATGCCAAGGGATGGGCAGCTGACTTGTTCTGCACACCCAGCCAGTCCCCACCTCCTTTGTTAATACAGCTGAGTGTTGGCTTTTGTTTGGACATGAGTGATGTTAGAGACTGAGCTCATCATCTCATTTCACATCAAAAAGCCAATCCGGGGGCACTTCCTAAGGTTTTGTTGTGATTCTTACACGGAATTTTCAGCTGCACTTGTTTAAGAAAATGTTTCTTTGTAGACAGGTTTCTCTCTTTTGGTAAACTGGTAAAATTATTTTCAGTGTTAAAAGAAAAAGCTGTAAGAGCACGTGAACATTGATGACATCACCTATCAACCAAGTGAATGAACTAGGGGAATGAATACAAGAAGCAAGCACAACCCTGCTGGGCATTAGGCAGAGTCCTGCCTTTGCTTATGTAGTGGAGGTGGGAGAAGCCAAGCAGAAATAAGCTTAGAAAAAAAAAATGGCTGAAGGTCTGGCTGAGGTGGTTGTAACAGGAGGGTGAAGAATAATGGTTCTTCCCTGGGACTGTTGGGATAGCGCTAAGGGTTAGGGGTGTCAGGGTACTGGAATGAAAGGGAATGTGGAGACCTGAGCAGAGACAGCCATGGCTGGTTAGGGGAATATGAAAGGGCTTACGTGATAGATGAGCAGGGCAGATGAGATACTATGAGATTACGTGATTGCCCTGGTCCAGCCATCAGTCCTTCCTTCCCTCCTTCTACCTACCCTTTGCAGGGCAGACATTCCACCTCCCTGGAGAGAGGAGGTGCAGCTCAGCCGGGCTGATGAGGAACAGTGAAGCTGAGGTCCATCAAAAGCCATGCAGAAAACACTGTCCCTGGATAGGAGAGAGCCAGCCTGGCCCAGCAGCTCTCCACTGAGATGGGAAGGAAGGGAGGCTGAGAGAAGGGGGCATGGTGGGACCCCATCAGCTCTGCATCACGGTGCTGTCACTAAAGGTGTTTTCCTACCCCTGTAGAACACCTCTCTGCTTGGAAGCTGGTGCCCTACAGGGTGAAACACCTAGGCAGGGTGAGAGGAACTTCAAATACATCCAAGTGAGTACCTTTGTGGGTATTCACCCGCACGTACACTCACATAGAATGAAATCCCTTGTACCCACCCTAGTAATTGTAAACCAGTCTCGGAGAGTCCAGGAGCATGGCTCATGACCCACCTCACTTGGTGGCAGCAGTGAGGCCAAGGGTACTGCCCCCCCCAATCGGGACTGTGACACCCCCAATGCAGGGAGCAGGTAGGTCAGGGTTATCCCTGTGCCACTTCACCCCCTGCACAGCTTCTGCCTTCAGCCCTAGCCAGGCCCTTCTGGGCAACCTGCTGTTACATATTTAATATACCACACTTTCAAATAGTCCACTGATATCAAGTGTTAATATACAGAGTAAGTCATAAAAGACAAATGAAACTGCTAAGAAATTATTTAAAGTATTTGCCAGGGCTGTTAAGTTGCTTGAGTCATGGTAATACAGACATCAGATGTATATATTCTAAAGCAGATGTGTACAACTGTACACTGTCTCAGGCACATTAATTTAGTTATTGGCTGCAGGACGCTGCAGAGGACTTGAGTTATATCCCCATTAGATGCAAAATAAATGATTCTCTTCCACAACTAATATATTAAAACTTACCTTTAATAATGGTTTTGATGATAAAATTCCACATGGTCAACACGTATGTTAGTTGGTAGGTAAACTGAAGCTCTTTCAGGGTGGTGATACGCCGCACATTCACACTTTCACAATAATAACTGAAAACACTTCAGAGAGAGGCAAGAAGTCCGTTACACGGAAGTGGAAAGGGCATGAACTGAAATTAAACGTGCTGATGCAAGGCAGCTGATTTTAAAATTCATCTGAGACTGATGGATAATGTCAAACGACATAATGGCAAGCACCAGTTAGGCTGTAGTCCTATGGACATCACACACTCCAAACACTGCCAGTTCCTCCTTAAAAGCAGCTCAGACCACCGACGGGTGTGACTTTAATCATACCTGTGTGCCTACTGCAGATTAGGGACTTAGGTTTGGAAACTGAATTGTGGCAACAATAGCTGGTTCTTTCTGCCACAGGAACGACATTGCTTTCGTACTAGTTGTTATTTTGGCAGGAATCGGGCAGTTCTTCAGGCAGTTGAAAGGAAGGTCTATTATTATTAGGTTACAGAAGCACATAGACAGCCCACAGCTAGCAAAAGTGGCGTCGAGTTGAGATTGTCTTCTCACAGCCTTGATGCTGGTAACAGTTGTGAGGTGCAGTTCCCACGAGATGGGAGTGTTATTTTTGTGTTAAATTACATCTTGGTGGCGATTAGCAAAGGCAGCCAAGAGAAACGCTGCTGAGTTCAGCGCGGCTCTTCCAGCGATGCCGGGCGTTGTGCGCGAGCAGTGGCCGTGCTTGCTCAGGAGCAACCGTGCAATCAGCACCACGCTATCTATAGATGATTCTTCTGTCACAGGCAGTTGTGCGTCTTCTTTGCTGATTTGACTGTCAAATATGGAAATAGTGAAGTCTGAAATCTCAAAGTATGTTTCCTTCTCCTCCTTTTCATGTCTTTGGTTTTGTTGTTGTTGTTTTTTTGCTTAATCTGTGACTTTTTGGTCCTGGCTGCTGTTTGGGGCAGGGGAGCGGGACACGATGTCCATGAGCCTACCAAGCAATCCACGGGTGAAGAGCGTGGCCCTGCCCTGGGTGGCGTTATCGGGCAGCCTGGGACGCAGACCCAGCACTCTGGGGTTCCAGAAAATTCAACGTCCGTAGTACAAACCCACAAATCAGCGCTGTTTTGCCCACTCCCGGGCCCCCGTACATAGTTCTCCACTTTACCGGACGACAGAGGCTGAGGCGAGAGGCCGAGGCCGGCCCCCCCGCAGTGCCAGGCGCCTGCAGGCCGGAGAGGAGACGCCTCCGGCTTTCCCGCCTCTACCGCCTGCGCCCCCCTGGCTTACCGGCCCCCGCGTATTCGGCCTCCCAGCGGAGCTCCGCCTTCCCGCCGCGCCGGGCGGGGTCTGCCCGTGACCCGGGCGCAGACGCCGACCGGCGCAGGCGGAAGCCCCGTCGGCGGGCGGCGGTGGCGGCTGGGGGGGGCCCCGCTGCGGGGAGGGGCCGGGGCCGGCTGCGGTCACCCCCATTCAACAGCAAAAAGTAACCAAAACTAAAAAATCCAGATCCTCGTGATTGAAAGATGAAAGTTTGCAGGCATCAGTGACTCGTCTTTTGTCCATGAAGAGCATGTTCAATGGCCAGGTCATAGAACCATAGAATCGTTCTGATTGAAAAAGACCTTCGAGATCAAGCCCAATCATAGCCCAGCACTTCCAGATCACCACTAAACCATATCCTCAGCACCACATCTGCACAGCTGAACAAATTTTTCCTAATATCGAACTGAAACCTCCCCTGTCACCATCTGAGGCTGTTTCCTCTTTCTCCTATACCACTTGCTACTTGGGAGAAGAGACTGACACACAGACCTCAGAGAAGCCTCTCGATTGATTGCCCTTGGACTTCTTGCAACTTCATCGCTGCTCATCTGAAAAGTCACTAATGGATGGTAACCTGAGGGCCATACCAGGGTAGGAAGCTTTCTCACCACATCTTTAACCAGCCCACAGGAAGGCAGCAGACTCCCCTAAGAAGTGGGTCTGGTTATCATATTGGGCCTTCTGATAACTCTTTAGAAGAGTCTCCTATGGCAATATCCAATCATTTTTTTCTTTATGGAAACAGATCTGATGGAGGGTGTCGGCTGATTTAACCTCAGTGACACTTCCAAGCTAGATGAACCATTGTCCTCATCATTTTTCACGTCCATTTGCAGTGCCTCATACCTGTCATGCAAGGGCAACTGGAAGGTGGGGTGGTCACAGAGGAGACAGGCCTGCTCTACTGGGCAGGAACTTGTTGTCATTGCCCCCTTTCCCTTCACTCACCCTTGGAAAGAGGATAAGTAGTCCTGGCAGGCCTGTCCCAGGGAAGGTAGGGTGTCTTGGTACCTCTTGGAGGTTTGACCTAGCTATCACACTACCAGTGGCAAAGGCGGTGAAATTACCTCTAGCTAAAATGATTTTTATCCTCACCAGCAGCAATCATTCATACTTAAAAATGCATTAGATTATTTGTGGAATGCCATGCGAGCTTCAGATTTCTGCAGCTTTGGTGTTCAACACATGATATGGTAGCAATGAGAACAGGGGAGAGGATGTTTCTTCCACAGAACCAGATTAGAGCATTCTTCCTTTTTACAAAGGCATTCTGCTTCCTTCTCAGACCAGTGAGCATATCAGCTGTTGTCAGATTAAGGTGAAACCTATCAAAGAGCTGTAATAGTCCTAGTAAAATTTATTGACATAAGATATAAAACAAAGCAAATAACACTATTCTCAAAGTAAACTTTTTTTTGGTTGTTTCCCCTGGGAAAGTGAATTAAAACTAAATTAAAATTAACCCCCTGGGGTTAATTACATGTTGTATTTCTGCTTGTCTGCATATTCTGACTCAGATCTACAGGACACAGTCTGTTTTCAGTGTATTACAACACCCCCTGTCATGATGCCTCAACTGAAACCTTAAAAGTTACAAAGAAGGGCGTCCTCCTGCTTCAGTTCACAGGAGCAACATGCGAGAGGAGAAAGCTGACAGCCAGGACAGCCATCCTTTGCCTCACAAACACGAGCCCCGGCCCATTTCATAAAACTCATTTCTTCCCAGCATACTTAGGTAATGTTCATTCACCTTATGCTTTCTGGTGATACATTTTCTGGTGTCAGAGGGGAAGTTCTCAGGAATTTCAGGCTTTCTAAGAGCTGTTGTGACCTATGACCCCAGTAGCTCTTCACTTGCTGGCACAATTCTGTGTTAATTCTAGCAATGCAGCTTCTTCTAACCACAACTCACCGGTGTCACAAACAGAATCATCTGTTGCACCGGCCCAGGTGGCCTCCTCCTTACTAGGAGTTGGTTACTGCTTGCAGCATACAACTGATTTGTTTTTCACTATCCAATTCCTCATCGCTGCTGCTTCTTAAATTACCATGGCGATACCAAAAGCTCAAAAAAACAGCAGAATTATAGTCATGGTCTCAGGATAGAGAAAATAGGATTTTAACCTTAGTTTGAGTAAGCTTTCTTCTGGATCATACATGATTCGCACATTGGGCTACATTTTTATGGATCAGCCTTGTCTTTCTCTCCCAGGGAGTGCAAACCTTGGCTCTGGTTACTTGAGAGAAAGGCAGTTAAACCCTCATACCCAACCGAGCTCATGCATGGTAAATGCAGAGTCAGGGTAAACAAGTCACCGAGCTCTCAAAACAATACAAAAATTCTGCAGGCTTCACCAGCAAAACTTTTTAGTGCAGATGTGCCCTTAGTCCAAAATACTTCAGGAATATGAGACTATTTGAAAAACTACAATTAGGTATATTCCCCCCCCACCCCCAACTTGCATGTTCATTTAGTAAGGTTGCAACAACCCCTGCACTTCTCAGGAATATCAAAGATCAGACACTTAAAGAGCAGCAAGAGAAAATTCAACTGTTGGCTGAGCAGGTGCAAAGCAGCCCTGAAGAAAGTATTTGACTGATTAAAGAACACAACCATATCTTCCACCACACCCGGGTGCAGTGAACCTGATACTCAGTACTGTGACAGGCTGCATTAGAGTAACGCTTGCAAGATCAGCAATGAAATGTGCTTGATGAATTGCAGAAGTACCAAACAAAAGTTGTTTTTATTTTAAGCAGCTTAACACAAAAGCAACTACCAAAGCCCAGCTATGTTTTTTGAGAGACTTTGAGCAAGTATTGATGGGTGGTGTTCGGGTGGTCTTGAAGGCCAACAGGAAGCACCTGCTCAGTGAAGCTCAGGATTGCTCAGATGTGTTGATGATCCTCTTCATGGTGAATTCACAAAGCTCAGTGGAGTCTTCTTACAAGTGGGAGAAATTTGTATCTTTTTTCCAGAAAGGGACAGCTACTATTCAACCACTTGGCTGAATTTTAAAAAATTTTTTATCTTGCAAATCTGTGCCAAACAACAGATGGATGAACACACACAAGACGGTTGTTCTAAGTTCCCAGCAAAACTAACAGCTTCAGCAGTGGAAAGACAACTACTCCCTGCCCTGGGAACAGCACCAGGCCAGATCAAGAGTCTTCAGACAGTAATTTTCAATTTAGAAGTTAGGCTTTTAGAAGTTAAACTGTTTGAAATCCCAGCAGCTGGCTTACTTGCTATTGGTCTGGTTGCTCGTTTTTTTCCATTATTTTGCTCAACTTTTCAATGGTTTTCCACTCCCTGCTTCCCCATTTGTGAATTCGCTCAAGTAAAATATTTCACTTCTATGATTCGCATCTGTGTTCTCATTGTATGTATGTGTCTCAATGACTCCTGCTAGCAACACACTTGAAAATGGTGTTTTAGCTGTTTAATAATGCTTTCTTTTGGTGGAACATCTACATACCTAGTGCTTCTGGCTGAAATCAGTAGTATTTTGAGAAGAGGCAGGGAAGAACTGTATGCACTTTCCATCAACTCATTGTTTTGTCCTCAAAGATTACACACAGGTCCTGTACTTTTCTCCTGAGAGATCTCTGTCATAGGATGTCTCCAAAACCCCTGCCTTTGGGAGATAACAGAGCTGTGAAACACTGATCTGAAAATAGTACGATGTGAGGGATTTACCTTGAAAGTTCCTCTCCCTTTGCCTGGCCTTCACGTAATTGTACAAACTCAAGCATCTTCTGCATGGCACCTGCAAAAACATCTACACTCCTGCAGGGGAGTTTGCTATGATAGCCCCTCTCCTTTCCCCCACACTGCTGTGGAAAACAGAACCGTGTTCCCAAACCCAAGGACATGTCTGAAGTACAGCATAGTTTCACAACACGTATAAACAAACTCACTCTGAGATAAGATGACTTGAAGAGCGCATTTATCTGAATGCATCCACGTGAGCCAGACAGGAGACAGCTCCAGCCTGGAAGCCATGGGATACTTTCCGCACAGCATTGGGATATTTTCAGCATAACACTATGTACAAGTGAAATTCAGTTTATCCATCAGAACTGTCTAATGTCAGGCAGTTCAGGGATTACAGCTGCCTTAGATCTTTCTGTCCTTATCAGCAAAGAAAATCCTCCAAAAAGCACTTTCACACCACAGTGAGAATTTTAAGGGGAGGAGGAGATATCCATATTACCGTGACCTCAAAGGAGCAGTTTTAAACACAAAACCAAGTGCACAACCAGTAGCACTTCCAAACTGCTGGTGAAGGACTGTTCTACAAGCACGGATATCATATCACCTATAAGGAGCTTCTCCCAGCAGAATCAAGCCAACAGAAAACACGTGTCTCTTCTTGGAAGAAATATAAAGCTGGCTGGTAAAGTTCAGAATTTATTTTGGCATAATCACGAACTGAGCACAGATTTATGCAAAGTGGATTCCACTAAAATTGGGAAAATTAACAGAAGCCCATCACATACAAACTGGGGGTGGAGTGCCAGACATGGAGCTTTGCTTACCTCAGTTGTAAGCTCTTCTGTCAAACAGTCTTGGATAAACAAGTGAACAGACACTGCCTTCCAATTTTGACTGCTCTTCTTAGACTGATGAGCTTACTGTTACTAATTAGAAGATGCCACAATGGTTCTGCATTCACTGGCAGCACTGCATGAAATGACTTCAGCAGACCTCAAACCTCACCCGCTCAGTTTCATTCCTTTCCTTGTGATACCACAGCTTGGCCAAGCGTACAGAACCTGGATTAGGGAGTAAATCTGCCCAAATTTTTAATAGTTTAAAAATGTTAATCTGCCACAGAAAGACTGGTTGTGCAGTCTAAGTATCAACTGAGAAAGACAAGACCTTTCAAGGACTGATGAATTACATATCCTATGGATTTCTGTCCATAAATGCACTGCTGTCCCATCCACCATAGGCAAAACGTAAGGGTTTTGACAGCTGATTCTTAATTATTTCATGGCAGCCTATTAATCTCACTTAACAGCCCCATCCTCTCCAGCAGGACACCCTTCTCATGGCAGAATGGGTGCTGGGTCTTCTCCCTTCTACTAAGGTACAAGGAACTAAATATAAGCTCATGACTAGACATCAAAATACAAACTGAGAGCTTGGACACAACTCAAGTTGTAAACTGCCTTCAACAGTATAGTTTTTCTCTTGAGTGCTCCTTCCCCCTTTTAGTAAGGGCTAAAGAGAAAAAATAAACCCAAACAACCAAAACACTCTAAAACAAACAAACAAAACCTGACTACTGAACACACATGCTGCTTTTATAATTAAACTGATGACATAACAGCAAAAACAGCCTAACAGGGATTTTTATAGTTAAAAGTCTTTTAATTTTTCTGCAGAAAGCAAAATGACAAAAAATGTAACACATTCCCTTATTTACAATTACCATAATTCACGTGGAAGCATGCACACTGGAACAAGGTTCTAAATATTACTACTTATAAAAATGCTGTACAGATGTGTTCCTTGTACACAGACACTCTGTGCTGTGTGACTAAGCCACCCTTGTGATGGCACACTACTGAACCCCAGGGCCTGAGCATGCCTAGAAATAATGTTTTGGAAAGGACTGGAAACAGTTTAATTCCACATCAGCAGCACAATGGGCTTTCAGCCCTCGGTTACACTGCTAGCCCCACAGCAAGGCTGCTGCGTGTCATCCCCAGCACTGCCACAGTTCTGCAGTGGCCTTGTGAAAAGCCAAACCAAACTCCCGCAAAAAGACAATTCCCAGCTCTAGCAGACATTTGTATCCCAGTACATGATACATAAAATGCCACAAAGACTGTAAAAAATTCTTGTAACTGGCACATGGACCTGGTCTAAATTCCACTCTAGCCACTGCCCTCACTTTGACCTTCTGAGCACAGTGCTAGAAGAGCAAACCAAAAGAAGAGTCTCTCTCAACACCATCACAACCCCTAGCTTGGCCATCCCACACCCAAGAGCAGCTCCAGGCCTGCATATACTGCTGGTCACCTGCAATTCCTGTAGGAACAGCAGGCACTGAACTCATCCTCTTGTACACTTAGCAATATACTGGCTCTTTGGTTCAGGCTGCAACCACGCATAAAAGCAAGCCCCAGGTATTTAGCGTGTGTTGCTGTTCAGCCACTCATCCCCTTAACGAGAGGGATCTGATTTTGATAAGCCATCTGTCTTTCCTTTCTCTTCTCTCACTAGGCTTGGGCAAATGCTAGCTTAATAGATCTTATCTCAGAGAACAGTAAATAAGCCAAATGGATGATCACCCAATCCAAGAGCTAAGAACAGTTTGTCTTTAACAACCAGAGAAAGGCTGAGATTATCTACATTCTTTTGAAGCAGTTCTTCAGGTTGCATGAACAATTCTGTTCCAGAAGAGGAAATGGGGTTTAACTCCTTGGTTCAAGAGATGGCATTCTTCAGTGAGACTCAATATTGGACCAATTCACCAGTGTAACATTAGCACGCAGTAAGTGATCTGGCACAATGTCCAAATGGCAACAGCAGGATCTATCAAATAAAGAAGCCTTTACAATATGATGCACGTCATCTGCCAGTGCAGGTCCAGCAGAAGTGTTCTCACAAAAGCATTAAGGAACATCCGTCATCATTGCTTAGTGAAAGCTTAATTAGGCTTGATGAAATCTGAAGTTTTACACTTGAGGCAGAGCTTGCAGAAAATCTATCCTTAAAGATCTGGAAAAACCTAAACAAAAAGGTAGATAACAGCTGTTTATAAATATGATACATCTAGTGATTAACAGCAAAACATTTATGCTCTTAAACTGTATTGTTATGGTAGGTAGCAGCAAATGGTGAGCTTAAAGCACAGCAGAGAAGACAAAGCCATACTGTTCATATTAAAGTGTTGCAGACAGTATGAACACTTGGGAGAACGTAAGTTAGTTACTGGAAAAACAGTACTACAAATCTGATATTCCTAAATGAAGCAGTTGAGTCTATCTTTCCCAAGCCCTTGCATCATTTTGACCTAAATGTCATTATTAAGTCACAAAATATATTTTTCTCTCAGTTCTAATTAACACATTCCTGCCCTATCTTAAGTGTCCCACTGACTAAGGCTTTCCTTTAAAAAGCAACCAGACACATTAAAACTTAAGGACATTTAACTGGGCTCCAAACCAGCTACATTTGTTTTCCCTGCTTCAGACCAAACTTTCTTTCAGCAAAAAGGCAGGTGGTGTGGAATTCTACCATGTAACCATCTGGTTTTCAAGCAACATTCACCTTCCACAGATGAAGCTCCTGCCAAGGAAGAGTTAAAGAACATCACATCTAAAAAAACCCATGGTTAAAGGCAGCGCCTCTCTAAATATTGATCTTTGTGTCCCAGGAAAGCCACCTGTTGCTCCGCAGAGAAGATATTTAATTAATTTTCTGTATGTTGCATGTCAGATTTTTTTCAATTAGAACAAGTTATTACAAACCCACTGAATATGTATATACATCCCTTAATAGAGCCTTATTTACTACAAGGACAACTGCACAGCACCTAAATATCACCTATTAAGACAACCAGAACTGCTTTCTCAGCTGTGATATAATAGAGGCATGCTTCTTTTACCTGCACATTTCACCTTATGTTGATTGCACATATGCTGACTGTAAATCTCTCCCTCTTTCAGTGCAGATCTTATGCGACCACATCAGCTTTCGAAGACTTGATCTGTTGATCTCAGACTACATCCCTATTCTTCAAAAGGTTTTCTGTCACAGGAGAAAGTCCATCTTCAATACTTCTATATACAAAGAGAGACTAGATATTTTCAAATATTGAATTAGCACTTTAGAAAAGTCAATCCATATTAAGTCTTATTATGCTCAAAGAATTTAAATTAAAAATCAATACAGTCAAAAGCAAAATGCCATTATCACAAGTTTTAAATGCTCTACCTACTTTTTTCCTCATATTGCCAGAATTCAAAATCTAAGTAGCGTAAATCTAATTGTGTGCCATGTTCTTAATGTGTATTACTATGCTAACTATTCCAAGATTACTGTTAAACAGATATTAATATCCTATTCCAAGATGTTTCGGAGCCTGCATTAAATGTAGATCAAAGACAATCAAATTAAATAAAATACTATCTGCTAATAAAAGACTACCCATCCTAACGTACCACAAAAATCTACAGACCAGGAAACACTTCATGGAAATCTCCTGCTGCAAATGCAAAATTGTAACTTCATCATATTAAGAGGCAGAAAAGCTGCTACTGAAAATAATTAACAAAACCTGGCACTTTTGATTTGGGTGATAAAAACACGTTTTCTGGCTGAATATGTGACTATTTCAATTTACTAAGTCTCAAGTATTAAATCTTTTAATTAAAGTGCTGCATTAAATAAAAGGATGGGATAAAATACTAATATAATAAAGGAATAAAAAGAGAAATTGATCAACTTGAACTTAACAGTTGGATTCTGTAGAAGATACTGCATATGGGCTACTGAAACAGAATAGGCAAAGTAGTCGGTAAGAACTCACTGTGGCATTTAAATTTTCTTCCTCATTATTCCGTCTTCAGCATTTGCACTTCCCCATCCCCTTTCAGGGTATTCTGATTGATGTCCTTCCAATAGACTACTACAAAGTTTAAGCCTACAAATATAAAAAACAAAACAAAACAAACAAACAAATATAAAACACACACAAAAATACCAACTCCCCCAAAAAAACAAAAACAAAACCCAAAGACTAAGTGGCTTTATTACAGTCACCTTTTTATACTAAATAGCTAAAGCCTGGTATTTAATACAGGCCATAACAGAATGTAAGGACAGAATTTTACTACTCAACATATAAATATTGACCAACACATCCCTAAGAAGAATAGTTTAAAAAAAAAATAATCTATGTTCATAATAAAAGGTTGGATTAAAATACAATAAAGCAAATATGCTTCTAATTTAATATGCAAAAAACAAGCCCCTGATTGATAAGCTGCATTTGATACCTCTCTAGCCTGCAGTCTGTATCTCTGCAAGATTTGCTGTCAGGCAGGCAGAAAGTGTTTTTTTTCTGATTGTTCCATCCTGAAGAACAACTGGCTGGAATCGGGTCACTGCATAAAAACAAATAACTGTCTTTATTGTCAGCTACAAAACAACTTAGTCTCTAAGGAGCTCGAGAGGAATCTTTCAGCTCCTATGCTGAGAAAATAAGAGGCTAATAGCAACCATGGGGCCCAATTCTGTACAACGCCATCGCTTTCCATATGACAAAAAGAGTGACGGGGCTTATCACCTCCCAGCATTACTTAACAGCAGAAGCAGCAGAAAGCTGGAGATGGAAAGTCAGATTTGAAACAGCCAAATAAGCTCAAAGAACAAAAATAACATCCAAACACAGTACACACTGGAGGAAATTTAAGGGGGGGTGGGGGAGAAGTTGTATTAAACAGTGAAGAAAGAGAGAGAGGAAAAAAAAGAGCAAAGAACACCTTCACAGCACAGACAATAAACAGACAGAACATCATAATCATTATGGCATTTACCTTGGTATTTCTATACCGTGTTGGACCGTCATTACTTCATCATCTTCACCAAAGGCTTCCCACTCTGAACACTTGGAAAGAGCCTCCTGATGTCCTGATTCAGTAAGACTAGAAAGAAAGTGAAAAGGTCTGAAACCATGGACCTTTGTAACAGTTTCTTTTAGCTCCCTCATCTTCAGAAGAATTAAATAGAGTGGAAAAAAACATCTGTGTAAACATTTTTACTATGGTTAACATGGAAATTTTATTATGCCCCAAGACAGCTTTTCCAGTTTTCTAGTGGTTCTGACAAAACTTTGTATAAACCACGATTTCCTCTACATAGCCTATCATTTCTCATTTATAGGAAGACTTCCTATGCAGCAGTTAGGAAAAGGAAAAAAGGAAATGTGATTAAGATGAATCGCTAGGAGAGTACCTGAATTCCTCAACAACTTAGAATAAAGGAGGTGTAAGCCTGAAAAACTCTACCTTTATGTTAGCCATTTTTGAACATTAACCTCACAATGTCCCAGTCCCAGTCTGGGTGCCATATTCCTTGTTGTTGCAATAAGCATTTTCCTCCATATCGTCTTTCATAAGGCAGGGAAAAGATTAATCATGATAGGCATCTTTCACATCCCTTTGGGAATACACATTCTCTGCAATACCATGTTAGGTTTGCTTCAGGTAATAAATAATCTGTGAGTTTTGGTATTTGCTGAGACTTTCAAGTGCACCTCAGGCTTCATTCCCTTACCATAATGTTCATCAACCTGTACACGCTCTGTGTGCCAAAGGGCTGAATGCAGTGTACGTAAGAGGTATGAGAAATAATTATGGCAGATGTTTAACTATTTCAGAATTAGAACCTCGGAAGGAGAAATCAGGTTCCGTGAGAAACCAAGAACAAGGCATTAGCGTTACCTAAATCTACACACATAACTTGTGTCTTCCAACACTGAAGTTTCTTCAACTTGTAATGGACCACTGTAAATATGTGCTATCATACAACACAATTATTCTGGCATGATTTCCCTTCCTTGTTACATTGCACATTTAAATAAAATGGAAAGATATTAAGAAATGGAGGGATAAATACCAGTCATATTCCAAAAGTCAGTTCATAGTATCAATGAATCTCCATAGAGGGAATCATTTCCTACCTTTCCAGTGTGTGGTACATATGCACATAATGGTTTTTGCTCTTTGAAATCACAGAGGAGTCAGAATTGTTTCTTTTTCTGCGTTTCCATACTGGAGAAGAATCAGGAGAAGAGGGACTACAAAAATAAAACACAGATTTTACACACACAACATTTTTCATCTGTGTTTAAACACTTATCAGCGTTCTGCAAAACAATGGCACGTGCTACGGAGGAAGACTTTTGAGGTATGATTCTCCAGTCACAACAGAGGAGGACAGAGAAAATGCCTCAGATTTTTGGTAACCACTCCATTGTATTTTTGAAAGTGAACCCAGTAACAATTGAAGAAACCTGGAAGCAGAACCATTTTCAGCTTCACACACATGCTCCCAGACCAAGATATCTCAGTAAACAGGGAAGTGCATGAGGTACTTTACTGTTAGCTATCCCACTGCTCTGCAGATAGGTGTAATACTGTCAATTAACAATGGTCACTCTTGCTTCTGCAAAAGCTATCCTACTGCCAGCACTTGCCAAGAGTGGTTAACGAAACCTCAGTACTCCACTGTATGAACAGAGAAGCTGAAAACACACTGCCCTTTTCTGCTGTTAACCATGCAATACTGTAATGTTTCCATATTCAATGCTCTGTGACATTCAACAGCAAAAGTGCCAAACTCCAAAGCTGAGCATTAACTGCCCTCCCTCATTAAACATTTGCTACAAAAAACTGTCAGCATCAACATGAATTGAACTATTTCTGAAAGTTAACCACTGAAGTTTTATCTCATACCTTTCTGGTGTGTAGTCAGTCTCTCTGCATTCATCTTTACTCTCATTTCTGCTCTGCTTTTCGTCACATACGAAGGAGACAGGAATATCTTGATCTTTGCAGAACCATTCCTGGGAACTGCCTGAGGGTTCTGTACTACTAAAAACGGGAAGGATAAAAAAATAATAAAGAGAGGATTAAAAATAGTACCTATCTGGTTTACAGCTCTAAGCATAAGACAGTTAAGCTGCAGTAATAATAAACAGTTAACCTCATATGACATCCAAACGGTGCAGACAACTGCATCTTGCACCATACGTCAACCACAGCACAGCTAGAACTATTCACATAATGCAGTTACAGAACTAATACAAGTTAATTCACTCTTTTCCTCACAATTTCCTAGTAAATTTTACTAGTATCTTGCAAAAGTGCTGTCAATGAGCATAATTAGCCTCATTACAGAAATTCAAAGTTCCAAAAAGATAAAAAAAAAAAAAAAAAAGTCCATCTTAAATACAACTGCCAGTCTCCTGCAGAGAGCACAGAAATCTCTCTAATCTTCTTACACAGCTCAAATCCTCTAACATACTGTAATGGCAAGAGAAAGGTGGTTCTCCTGACATCAGAAAAGATGGAAAGGTTATCAAGGTCAAGAAAAGTAATCACCAAATTTCTGCTTATGCCTATCCCTCTCTAGAAAAGTAATTTTACCTTGCGCTCACCAGTGTAAACACAGAGGGGAATGGAGTATAAACAGACCAAATGCCTTCCTAATCCATGCACCTTTTTGGAGATTAATTTAGACTAAATAATGGTAATATTTTAAGACTAATATAATTCAAAAGGAAAACAAGGCATTCAAGGAGACCACAATTCTGAGCCTGATCTCCTCTCTTGCACACAGTTAAGAATTCTCCAAAAGAAACAGAAAATCCTCCTGTGGGACAAGACACACACTGACTTAATTCACCCATACACACACTGGCTGCAGATCCCAGGTTTCTTCAGCAGGAGGATCCCAGGCATGCAGTGCTATCTTCCACAGCCTGATCTGCTGGTCCCAGGATCTACGGCTGTACTTCTTAAATTTGTTGGGAGTTCTGGGATGAACTCCTGGTATTCGCTGATTCCTGTAAATACACAGTGACATGTATTATTTCAGAACATGATTTTCATTCTTAAAAAAAAAATCCATGGTCCATCAGATCAGAGAGGCATCAGTAGACTAAAAAATGAAATCTTCGTATGCTTAAACACGTAACTGAAATGCATATATTCAAAAACAGACCACAGAAGCAACAACAAACACTAACGTGCTGAGTTGGACCAGAGGTTCATCCAGTCCAGCACTGACAGCTACCAAAAGCAGATCCCTACAGGCCACGTACAAATATGAAACAGAAGCAGCATAACTCACACCCCTCCAATGGTACCCTGGCCTCTGGCTTATTCTATCTTGGTCTTCCCGAGACAGGTGCAGTTTCTTTGTATTTAGCATTGCACTCAGTCTGGCTGGGATGGAGTTAACTTCCTTCCTGGCAGTCCCTGTAGTGCTGTTTTGAATTGATGGCTAAACCAGCGCTGGTAACACAGTAGTTTTCGGCTATTGCTAAACAGTGCTTGCACAGCTTCAAGGCCTTCTCTTCTTCCTCTCTCTGCCCCACCTCTTCCCACAGCCACCAAGTTGAGAGTGAACAAGAAACCGAGAGGGTAAACCGCAGGGACAGCTGACCCAAATTACCCAGATATGATGTCATGCTCAGCGATAAAAAACAGGCAAAGGAAGAATAGAGGTGTCTTCTGTAGTCACTGCTCAGAGACTGCCAGGGCACCAATCTGCTTTGTGAAACGCAGTGAAGGATTTCATTTACATAACCTGCTTTTTCCTCCTTTTCTTTCCTTCACCTGTTAAATTGTCCTTTTCTCAATGCATCAGTTTTCTTACTTTTTGCTCTTCCTATTCTTTCCCCACCGCACCGGGGAGAGAGAGGGAGCAAGCAGCTGTGAGGGCACTTGGCTGCTGGAAGGTGTCAACCCACAAGTATCTTCAGTGAACTTTTATTCCACCATCGTCCACACATTATTACAATGGGGACTGCTGCAATTCTAAACAGCATTTGTCTTTTGTGAGTATAGAAAATAAAGCACCCCCACACTCTGGGTAAAATGTAAATGACACACCTTTCCATGGGATCTGCCCTGGGCAGGCACTCTAGCAATGCTGTCTGGGATCACCCCCTGGCTGCATGTACTATTTCTCAACTGCTATGTCAAATGCGGATCCTGCCCGCCACAGATTACTGGAGAGCTCACTCAAACAAAATAATCCCATTTATAGTCCTACCATACCAGAGGCAGTTTATGCCTGGGGGAAGCATATTACAATGTTTAAAATCCTAACAAGTACTTTGGCCTCAAGTGGCTCTCCCTACCAGCTTCACACACCCATGCACTTGGCCATAACACTTTTTCTAAGATAAACAGACCCCTGCTAAAGAACAGTATTATAAACTGCTCCATTAAAATGCCATCCAGAACACCTATTTTTTATTTTTTTTTTTAATTTTAATTTAAAATTTATTCTGTGTTTTGGTTTTGTTTATTTTTTTTTTCTGAACCTTGTTCTCACCCTTTCCTATTCAGCAGCTATAACTTAACTGATCACAGCACAGCTATGTAAGTGCCAGGCGTCACTGTAAGACTGGCTGCATCCCAACCACCAATGACAGCGACAAGCAAAATTACAATTCACAAAGCATCCTTGAAGAAAAATGTTACTGGAGATGTGACCATGATACTTTGTGACCATTTATGGTATCTGCTGCTGATTTTTAGTCATCTAGTCTTAATCTTCAAGTTCTGCTCAACACTAAGCTGGCAATGTCTACTGCACTTTGCTGGCAATTTTTGTAACGGACTCTTACAAGCAGAATCCATAGAACGCTGGCAACTCTAAGTAGCAAGCCACATTAAGAAAAACACCTCTAAAAAGAACGCTCAAAATCAAACACAAGAACCCAAATGCACATCTGCGCATTAGTATAGTCTAGCTTCTGAATCTCGACAGCTCTGCAGTAAATGGAGGGGGCTGGCTAAGAAATCTTGAGTTAAGTGCCACAATTCACAGACTCTAAAGCCCGAAGTGGAATAACAGAGAAAACAAGAAATCCAGGTTTTGATTTGTTAGTTACTGATCAATCACTGAAGACAGGTTTCCTCTACCAATAATAAAATGCAAGGCTTTATTCAGTCCTCATTCAAAGCTGTCATTTCCAGATTTCCATTTCATACCAGAAAATGACAGCTTTGGGTAAGAACTGAACATATCAAATAACATCTCACTGGCCTAGCAACACAGTCACCAGAAGAATCACGGGGAGCTGATTAACACAGAATTTAAAATATATTTTCTACTAGAAACAGCAGTACACAAAGGGAACATTTTAGCTTTATTTTTTTTTAATTTTTGTTTATGTGCAGAAAATATCTGGCTTCTCTTTGGTAAAAAGCAAATAATTTAAGTTTTCTTCACTTACTGTTCATATAATTTTAAAAGAATTAAAGCTGTGTGCTGATCTACACACGTCAGAAACAAAGAAAGAGTTTATTTGGAAATGTACAAACACAGTGCAACTTACTTTGGAACTTCTTTAATGTATCTGTCATATGCAAGGGTATTCTTTCCAAAATTGATCTGTTTTTGTCTTCTCCTCAGAACCACTTCATCTGTTTCCCTTTCAGCTGCATTAGCAGAATCACTTGAAACAGAACTTAGAAAATAGAATTGAGAAGAATATTACTAGCTTTACACCAAGATATCTAAACACGTACTGTAGAGCCGCATGTGTTTGCGCTCTGAGAGACTGTAAGCACAATCCTTACTTCACTACTCTACAAAGTGAACGTTGTGCTAAACAAGTGAACCCCCACAAGAGCAGGTTTTGCAAGTTCATGCAATTGGCTCAGGTTTGTAATAAGTAAGCACACACCCAAGGGCTCTGGTGCTAGAGCTGCCTTACTAGCAGCTTATAGCTCATCCTACAACAAGCAAATCAAATGATACATGATTATTGCATGTATGTGTAAGAACATCCTAATGTAAGTATGAAAAAAGCTTAAAAATAAAACAAAGATGAATACATAAAGGAGGCTGGATTGAATGATCAAGTAGTCATTTCTATCTCCAAGCCTCGATGGCTTGTTTTCATTTTTTCTTTCACTATTCCAGTATTTTCTCTTATGGGAAGTAGTAATGAATTTTCAAGATGAAAAAGAAGAGAATCTGAAATGATCATACCAGTAGCTACTGAGATACAAGTGCTCAGTGATACTCTCTCTCCTTAAGGCTTCCTTCAAGCTTAGTATGAAGCAGCCTGTCTGTGTTTCAAACCCTCAGGAATAAAGTACTTGGAGATAGTCAGGTGGCTATTACCAAAACCAACACAAAAATAAATAATAATTGTTCAATACCTACTTAATCATTTTTTTATTTGATGTCCTCATTGTTTTGCCTTCTTCAATTCTACCTTCCCAGCTGGGGCAATTAGAAAGAGGCCCAGAATGTTCTGTTGCTGTAGAGCTGGAAAATATTGATTGAGAACTCAATGTGAACATTTGTTGCTCATAACATATTTAATTAACAGAAACTTCAGTAGTGGACAAAACCAGCTCCACACTGTGGGTGTTCAGTTCACCATTTCAGTTCAGACAAATTAACACATTTCACCTCAAGTTACCTTTAGCAGCAATGCAAGATTATCAGTTTTACTTGTAGGGAAAGAAAATGGTCATGAAATGAATTCATGACAGAACACAGACCTGACAACGTCTTAAAACTCCCATCTCAGCCAATGAGAGCCCTTCTCTCTGCTACCGGTGAGTTACTCTTCTCAATACTGCAGTTTCATCAAAGAGCACAATTCATTAAATTACTCAAGGTCAAAATCAGTCTAGTCACTGCTCTCTGTCAACAGCTAAGTACTTTGTAAAGGAAAACAGAAATTCTTAAGAAATAGAAAAATACCCATCCCATGAGCAGAACTAACATTTTGTCAGACATCATTATATCCCAACATAATAATTTCAAGAATGTAAACTCTGCTGTGCAAAGACAAAACAGAAGTCAGGAAGCTCTTAAATAACCAGGCAGATTACTGATGTTCTCTGAGTGGAGAAACACATAGCAGGTTCCTCATTAACTTAAAAAAAAATCAATCAGGTAAATGAAAACCATATAATGTGGTAATATTCTGAAGTGCTGAAAACTCCTTTCAGTCTGTCTGCTTCTTTCCATGTTAATGTTCTTATTTTAACAATGCTAAACATTCTTTAAATGTGAGGCAACTTTTAACATAAGTAATACAGAAGTAGATTTAACGTTTAGTCTTTCCCTTGACAGTTTCACACCAACAGATGAAACTACCATCCATGCCATCAGTGTAATTTTAACACTACACAAAGATTCTACACTAGGAAGGAACAAACCTACTCAGCCAAAGAGAAACACAAAATGCTGCTAGCACGTCCAGTTTGACTCACAATCGTAACAAGCTGTTCATGGTTTTTATGATAGCATCAAAGACATAGAAAACACTCCTGAATAGAAGGACTTTGCTAAGCTTTCCAAAAGTGTATCTTATTAACAGAAGCAATATTAAACACTCCACCAGAAATGTTGACTTTAAACAATGCAATGCTCAGAGAGCTACAAACTATATATAATTTTTTGATATTCCTTCAGTAAAGTATTTTAACTCTAACTTATGTTCTGATCAGTTTCCTGCATATATCCAAGCACTCAATGCTCTTCATGCTTCTTGTCAGACATTAGGATAATAATTTCAACCACATCCTACACCTTAGATCTTTAGTCTTTTGGGTAAAAGCAAAGCAAAAATACTCCTAGAACTATCTACCTACAAAATCTGACCTCATCTCAAATTGCTCTTGCTACTGGACTACAATAAAAGCAAGTTATTTACTAAAAACTGTAGTGCAGATGAATATACTGAGTGCGCTGTCAAGTGAAGAGACAAATGTCATAGTTTGCCCACACTTACACATAAAGATATGTAAGTAAGCAAAGCATAAAACCTAACAGCATACTGCTTCAATGAGAATTTTGTATTAGCATGGAAGACTTCAGCAATAAAGGGCTTAAAGTACTGCCTTAGTATACATTATTTCTCTCTCTCATATGGAGTACTTGCTGATATTACAGCATGGATTTCAATTAGCCAAACTGAAGGGTCCACTCTTGCATAATGCAGATATCATCTACTAACTCTGTGCTGCTGTATTATTGGCATACATTTAATTACGTTCAAGGTTTTATTTGATTTCAAAAGAAAAGAGTGCAACAAAGTGATGATTTAAATAAATTTCACATTTATTCCTTACCTCTGCAGCCACTGGTCTAAATGTTGACACTGATATTGATCAAACACCAAAGAATCTGAATCATTCCAGCTTCTACATTCCTGTTCTTGATCCCAGCAGTGTGGATGTTGCACAGAACTAGAAAACAAGAATTTTCATTGGAAATCAAGCAACTGGTTGTCACTGAACATTGCCTACACAAAACAAATATGGGCAATCTGAACACATCAGTCATAGTGCTGATTTGGCACATGGCTAAGTGATTTGCATCAACTTGTTCATTCAGACAACACTAACTTAACAAAGCTGTTAGATTATGCGATTGCTGAGAAACGATTTTTAACTAATGCAATTCAGACATCAGAATTTTAAAAGGAGCCATTACTATTTAGATAACAAAAGTATACCCTCTCTCTATTGCCAAAGAAAAGGGGGAAAAGGCCCCAGCTGAGATCTGTCACCACTGTTTATGGAACTGCTGACGTGTCAATATTCAGACTGTCCTCTGCCAGCAACCCCTTATTTGACATTTATATACCATTCTATCCAGTACTAAACTTGCTGAAGAGACAAATACAGAGACATCCCTCCAACACAAGACAACTGCACATCTAAGGAGAAGTGGGTCACAAGTTTATGTGGAAACACTTTCAGATAGGAAATTCTTTACCCGACACTGCTGTGAAGTCCTCACAGATAAGCATGGGACAAGGAGCTACTGTGGGGCACTTGCAACATGCTGGAAGGGCAGACAGAGATTGCTTAAGAGTTATCTACATTTTCCTTCTCAGTTCTGGCAGCTTTAACAATTTAAATGACGGGTTACTAAACAAAACAACGTCATAGCGTCTACTAACATCAGACCTGGCTTCTGGGCCAAGGACCACACCTGCAGATCTGCTGCCACCACCTGCCTGAGAGAATGACCCCGTACTGCAGGTTCCAGACAGTAACCATACTGTTGTTCTGTACGTGTGGGAGAACTGTAAACATACTGCTCGCTATGTGCAAGGGCTCTGTGCTTTTTAAGTCAACAAGCGAGAGGGAAGGAAGGCTTTTGTTGCTTTAATCCTGGGCTAACAAGTAATATTTTCCTTCCCTTTGTCCACCAGCCTGACTGGCTTTGGGATTTTCCTGCTCCCAGAGGGCTTGAAGTTACCAACACAAAGCCCAGACATCTTACTCTCAGTCAGGGATCTGGACAAAAGAAGTCTTTAAACGCAGTCGATTTCAGTAAAGGAAGAAATGGATAAAACCTCTTTCTAACCACCCTTAATAACAATTACTCAATTTAAAGACTTGAAAGAACACCGAAAAAAAAGCAACACAAAAGCACAACACCTAGCATACCTTAGGTACAACACTAATTTAAGATCTAGGGAAAAATGCTAAAACAAAATTATGCCTTTTAGAAATATTCCGGTATTAATCTTTATCTCCGCTGCTTTGCACTCCCTGCCCGCTTCAGCGTCAGACTTAAGGCGAGCCCCAATGACCCCCACTGGGCTCACAGCACCGCGCCCACAACCCGATGCCCGGGCTGCGGCCATCTCCCACGGCGAGCCCCACTCTCTATCCCCACTGCCAGGGGAGACCAAAGCGGCCCCGGCGAGGGCGCAGGGGAGGAGCTGTCTGCGGAGGAACAGCCGGCAGCTGTTCTCCTCGCTCCCCTTGAGAGTACGAGAGCTAAGGCGCGTGCGGACGAAACCCACCCTGCGACATCCTCACCGACT
>JANHFX010001498.1:50707-61134 GCA_027560015.1 Chloroceryle amazona | reverse complement strand
GCCCATTGCCCCTCATCCTATCCCAGGGCACCACTGACAAGAGCCTGGCCCCTTCTCCTTGACCCCCACCCTGCAGATATCTGTAACCATCAGATCCCCTCTCAGTCTTCTCCAGGCTGAACAGCCCCAGGGCTCTGAGCCTTTCCTCAGCACAGAGATGTTCCAGTCCCTTCATTATCCTCGTAGCCTCCATTGGACTCTCTCTGGTATTTCCCTGTCCCTCTTGAACTGGGGAGCCCAGAACTGGACACAATACTCCAGCTGTGGTCTCACCAGGCAGAGAAGAGGGGGAGAACCTCTGCTGTTTATGTAGAAGGCACAAGGAAGAAGACGCCAGTGGGCTTAATGGCACCGTGTGCACTTGGGGAGCTGAGCATTTTGATGGGTGTTTAAAGTCTGATTGCATCGCTGTGGAAGGAAGAAAGAAAGAAGAGAATTGCCACCATCCTGGCCTTCACAGTGTTAGCAGTAGCTTAGACAGGATGGATTTCATCTTTCTTTCCAGTGCTCTTCACAACTGTCCCTTCAGAGACTGCTGCAGAGTCCTGGCATGGTAGGCTGAAGTCCTTGCCTTGAACTTTGTCACAAGAGCTGTGTGAGGCCCATAATAACCTACTCAACAGGATTCTGACAGTACTTTCCTTCTCAATAACCTAGTTATTGCCTGTGTACCTTCCTTAGCTGAACCACCCTCAACTGCAGGCAGAACTGTTGAGACGCATCTCAGAGGAATTCACAAAAATAATTTGCAATCCTGATCGAGAGGAATATTTTCTTAATTATCTATTTCAGTGAGTCTTGAGAATCCATTGGAGTATGTCAGTTTATACCGCTCTTGGCGTTCTCAAAAGTGGACCATTATTAAAAAGGAAAAGTAATTGTAGCACAGAAAGATCCTATTCTACAATTTTCAGGTTATTCTGTGCATCGCTGGAGATTTCAGTGCAACATAATGAAGCAAGAGGCAGAGCTGCAGTTATATTAAATAGCATGGAAAGGTATAAAAGAAATCAGACCTTTTATTTTCAGAATGTAAATGAAAATGCAGTGTTGGTGTTTAGGAGCAAACTGCTCCTAAGAGCAGGATATGTCATGACTGCTCGTATGAGGTTCCTTGAACCTTCCAGTGAATTGTAGTGTATTGGCCACTGGTTTTTTCATCCTGTTTCCATTTTGGAAGCTACTAGAGGTGGTCTGACTTTGAGCCATTCATTGCTGGAATTTCAGCTGGCCATTCAATGTGTTCAAATAGTCCAAAGTGTACTGGTCCACTGTCACTTAAAATGAGTTGTAGAATTGCACAGACTGGTATTTCCATTTGAAATGGTAAGAGAGAACAACAGTATTCAGGCTGTTTATCTGTACATTCGGTATTGTTTTCTATCCTCTGTTGTCATGAGCACACATTTTGTGCCCACACATTTTGTGCACTCATTCACCAGGGTAACCTTAGGTGGCTGTGACACCCTCCTGCTCTGCTCCCCAGTTACTCAAGGTGACCCAAAACCTTTCTGCAGCCTGTACGGCTGAGTTTCTGTTCTCTGGAAACCAGAGTACTAGAAAGTGTGGGAACAGGCAGGTAACTAGGCTTCTAGGTATCTTTAGCATAGATTCAGGATACAGCTGGGTTTTGTACCTGTTTGCAGAAGGCAGAAGGTGCTCCAGCCTCGACATCATCATTATCAATTTATTTTTTTCTCTGTGCAGGGGTGTCTCTGAACCCCTGCCACACAGCCAAGGCTGAGTCAACGCTGTAAGCAGGTACCTCCCTGAGTCCCAATCAGATGGGATAGCCTTTGGGGATAGCTGCTTTCAACCCTTCGAAAGGATAAAGCTGAGCCTGCTGTTTTCTTTGGAAGGGCAGTGAAGTGGGACAGCAGTGCCCTTGAGCTGAAGCCATGAGACTGGGAACTGTGTTGCCCTCTGGAGTGAAAACCTCCGATTCTGAACATCTGGGGCAGTGCTCTGACTTCTTGGCAGGGCATTCCCTTCAGTTCCCATGGTGAAGCTCTGCCACCATGCCAGAAAAACTTGGGTCTGAATTGAGAAGGCAGAGGCAAGGGGGAGCATGATACTGTGCCCTCGGTGGTGGTGGTGAGTGAGAGTGAGGATGAAAGATAATGAATGAGTGTGGTAATGAAATGGGTATCCCTCTGCCATTTCCACAATTTTATCCAACTGGCAGGTGTTGGAGTGCCAGGAAATAACATGTGGGTTTCCAGGGATCCAAGGGTGGATTTAAAAACATTTTTATGTTGCTTACTCACCCATGTTACATTTCTGCTACACTAGTGTGTTCTCAGCAGCACAGCAGTAAGTACAATGTTAGTACAGTTATGGTTAGATTTTTCTAATGATGTTAAAGTGGTTTCGTTTATCAGGTTTTATTTCCCACCCGCTTTTTTTACTGTGTGTTCTGAGATGTCTTAAAGTGTCTTTCAAACAGCCTCTACTACCATGTTGTTTGTTAAATCCATAGCCCTAAAGGACACTAAGCATTCTTAACAGAAAATGCGACAAAATTATTAAGGTAATGTGTTTGTGTGTCAGGCTGGGTGCTTTCTTCCTTGCAGTTGCATTTTCTGACTCTAACATGGTTCTGGCTGCTGCCAGTGCCTGCCTTTCCGTGGCGGGACAGCCTCTCTGCTCCTCGGGGGAGGAGAGGTAATGAGACCCGACCCCTGACTTCCATCCTTCTCTTTTCTTCAGTGCAGTGCTGGGCGTGGGTGTGAGAGAGGCGAGTCCCTTGGGGCTTTGTGGAGGTGAGATGAGTGTGAAGTGATGCCAGAGTCCCTTTGGAGGGAGGGGACAAGGCAGGCAGCCAGGGAGGTAGTATTAGAAGTGCCTTCTGGGACCAGGCATGGAGAATGCGGTGGGAGAGAAGGCGTAGGTGTGCTTGCAATGGGGAGGTCTTGGCTGGAGTTTCCATTTCAAAGATTTCGAGAGCAGTAGGTTTATTGCACCTGGGAGGGGCTGGGAAGCCAGCGGTTGGGTGCAAGCACGACTAGAGAAGACAGGGACCAAGCTCTAAGAGAAGACAGGGACCGAGCTCTAAGAGCTTTGAAAGCTCCAGACAGCCCTGACTCCTCCTGGGCACTGGTGTTGTAGAGCACTCAGGGTGTCTGTGTTTATACAGAAGGTGCTGCTCAGCCTTAGGGAGCTTTAGCTCTTCTCCTGCTGCCTCTCTGCCCTGCTGCCTTGACGCGGTGCAAGGGAATCACAACAACACCACGGCTTCCCACCCCTCCTCACCCCCATGTGCTACTCACAAGGCATCAGAGACAAAAAGACAGTGTCACATGTGAAGAGACTGTCACTTCTTCCCATCGACTGCTTTGTGTGTGTGACTCAGCCTGTCGCAGGCCCTCGGAGGAGCCTCTGTCCCCGTTGTGCTACCTGGTGCAATGTGTGTGGAAAAGATGCAGCTGCTACTTTCAAGCCATGCCTGAAGCACTGGAAACGTACTTCAGTACCTTGGGGTGGGGTGAGAAGACATTAGCCTGCAACTAAGTCCCAGTTGTAAAGTGCACGCAGTTTTGGGGAGGACTGAGTTGCTGGACTGAAGTACACAGAGCTGATTTTCCCCGGAGAGGACAGCAGTGAAGGAGGGGTAGCATGTGGCAGCTGGGCTCTGAAAAGATGCTGTGCAAAATGGCACCTCCTCATTTAGCAGATCAGCTTCCCCTGTGGGTGCCCTAACTTGATTTTGTAGAGGACCTAATTCTTTCCTTGATAAGTGAATGGATTTGGTCTGGAAATAGAGAATCTCGTGGTTCCTCTGACTGAAGTTTTTTCCAAAGTGGAAATTCAAGGCAAAAAACATATGTTGGAGGAGAATTTTAGGAGGCAGCATACCAAGATTTTAGGCCAAACCCTGAGAAAACATTTGGCAGGCATTTCAGAAGTAACTACATGCAGAAGAAAGAATCATGGGGGGAAAAAAAAATAAAAAAATGTCCATTTACTTTCATCAGCTCCTGAGCTGGACAAAACCAAAGGAAAATCTTTGCTTAACCATGGAAGCATCTTTGGAAACATCTGCAGGCTGATGCTTCCAATAACCAAACACATGACCAAATGGGTAGATGCAGGGGGGGCAGTGGATGTCGTATACCTTGACCTCTGTAAGGCTTTTGGTACTGTCTTCCGGAATGTCCTTGAAGGAGAACTCAAAAAATGTGGGATGGACAACTGGTCTGTGAGGTGGATTGAAAACTGGCTCCACAACAGAGCTCAGAGGTTTTTGACCAGCAGTGCAGAGTCAAGTTGGAGGCCTGTGGCCAGTGGTTCCCCAGGCATCAGTACTGGGTCCAGTTTTGTTCAGCAGCTTCATCAATGACCTGGACGAAGGGATAGAGTGGAACCTCAGCAAGTTTGGTGATAGGAAACTGGGAGGATGGACTGGAAGGCTGTGCTGCCATCCAGAGAGACCTGGATAGGCTGGAGAGCTGGGCAAAGGGGAACCTGTTGAAGTTCAGTAAGTACAAGTGTAGGGTCCTGCACCTGGGGAGGAATAACCCCCTGCCCTGGTACAGATTAAGGGTCGTCCCTAAGTTATCCCTGGGACAGCAATGGGCCCTGGTGGCCGGGAAGGCCAATGGTCTCCTGGGGTGCATTAAGAAAACTGTGTCCAGCAGGTTGAGGGACGGTCTCCTCCTCCTCTACTCTGCCCTCGTGGGACCACATCTGGAGTATTGTGTCCAGTTCTGGGCTCCTCAGTTCAAGAGGGACAGGGAACTACTGGAGAGAGTCCAACAGTGGCTGTGAGCATGCTGAAGGGACTGGAACATCTCTCTGCTGAGGAAAGGCTGAGAGCCCTGGGGTTGCTTAGCCTGGAGAAGAGAAGCCTGAGAGGGGATCTTTCTAATGTCTATAAATATCTGAGAGATGGGTGTCAAGTGGAAGGGGCCAGGCTTTTTTCCGTGGTGCTCAGTAACAGGACAAGGATAATGGGTATCAGCAAGAACACGGGAAGTTCAACATGAGGAGAAACTTCATCACTGTGAGAGTGATGGAGCCTGGAACAGGCTTCCCAGAGAGGTGGTGGAGTCTCGTCTGGAGACTTTTAAACCCCACCTGTATCTGTTCCTGTGTGGGCTGCCCTGGGTGACCCTGCTCTGGCAGGGGGGTTGGACTCGATGATCTCCAGAGGTCCCTTCCAACCCCTGCCATTCTATGATTCTGTAAACTTCCTTCCTCCTGCTCTGAAGCATCTGCAGGCTGGGAGAGGAAGCACAGGTAGGAAGAGACATGAGTTGGGTAGAAGGAGTCATGTGGTCTGGCAAGTGATACATTTCGTTGTCATCTGAAGCTACATTAACCTCGGTCTTGTGAGCTGTGAATCACATTGAAGTCACGGAGCACTGCCTGAGTCGGTGAGCAAATGGTAGTAAGTCACTAGCATAACTAGAATGAGATGGTTGGAATGGAGCCAGAAGAGCAGATATGACAAAAATAGCTCAGTGTAACTGCCAGATTCTGTTTCCCTATATATATGGGCTTTTAACATCACACGTGATTATTTCTCCTATTTCAAGTCAACATAAGAAATACTAAGTTTCAGACCAAAAATTAGAGCAGGAGGTTTACAGAATATTTGTTTAAATTTTGACTTTCCAGCATTTTGGTCATCTGGTTTAAATTTCTGACATCACCCCCCTGAAGAAAAAAAGAAAAAAGAAAAAAAAAGAGCTGTTAAAATAATCTGTATCCATCGAAATTAGGGAAGGCAGTCAGATGGTGTGATATCACTCAAAGCAGTTGTGGTATTGTGAAAATGATGAGGAGAAGGGAAAACTTCTGAGTGTTTGTTTATTTATTGACTAGGAAAGGAAATACATATTTTTCTAGAAAAAAAAATGCACTTTAGCTTTTATGGTTTGTAGAGCATGCCCCAGTTATACTTCTAGGCATTGAATGGGAGATAAAATAAGACTAGTCAAGGCTGACTGGAGATGTGTGCTCAAAATCTGTCCTTATCTCTTGTCAAGGTTATAGATTGTCCTTCTATCACCTTGCACCAGTATGGAGGCCACATCTCAAGTACTGGTTTCAGTTTTGGGCACCTCAATACAACAAAGGCATAGAGGTGCTGGAGCAGGTCCAGAGAAGGGCAGCTAGGCTGGTGAAGGGGCTGGAGAGCAAGTTCTATGAGGAGCAGCTGAGTGAGCTGTGGCTGTTTAGTCTGGAGAAGAGGAGGCTGAGAGGAGACCTTATTGCTCTCCACAGCTACCTAAGAGGAGGCTGGAGAGAGGCAGATGCTGGTCTCTTCTCACAAGTAACTAGTGACAGAATAAGAGGCAATGGCCTCAAGCTGCACCAGGGGAGGTTTAAACTGGATATCGGGAAAAATTATTTTCCTGAAAGGGTTGTCAGGCACTGGGACAGGCTGCCCAGGGAGGTGGCTGAGTCCTCATCCCTGGATGTGTTTAAAGGCGGTCCAGATGTGGTGCCTGGGGATATGGCTGAGTGGTGGACTTGGTGGAGCAGGGTTGATGATCTCAAAGATCTTTACCAACCTAGATGATTCTACTCTGAATTTCAGCAGACCGAATTTTGGAAGTTCCTTACAACTGCCAGGGATAATCAGTGGAGATAATTCTGTGGAGAGAAAGGAAGCTGAGGGAAGGTGAAGTGCTGGCAGTTCATTTACTTAGTGAACTGTAAGCCTGAGGGGTACATATGTCATTCAGCAGCAAGGAAGACACTAATAAAAAGAAAGGAAATTAGATACCAGTCTTTGTCCTAGAAGGTAAATGTTGATATGAGAACAAGGGGCATATGGAAGGTTAGGCGTAACTGTTGCAGATACTTACTGCAAGTTTCAAGCAAAAAAATTTACAGGATTAAAGAAAAAGAAACAGGAGTTTGTAAAGTAACACTGATGAGAGCTTAAAATACCTCATAGTCAAAGGTTTTAAGAATGATAGGAATATAAGTCAGTAAAACAGAATTACTTTGAAATGTGTAGTGAATGAACCGATTATACAGGTTTGCTTGTTTTGATTGTGGGAGCATTGGCACATTCTGAATGTTCTAAGTCTCTGGCCAGATTTACTTTCAGGAAATCAGGTGTGATTGTTTTGATGCAGAAACCAATCATTTCTGTATAAAGTGATACCATGAAACTTAGCGTGTGATACTTAATATGCAATATCCTCTAGATTAACTAGCCAAATACTCAACTGGGCTTCTGGTTTCTTTGTTTACAGTCATTCAGATATGAAAAATCTACTTTGGAGCTGCACTTGAAAAGGCATTTGAATAGCTGCATAGCTAATTAACCGATCTAATTATGTGGGTATATTTCGTACATATAAATAAAGAGGTGGTGAAAATGTAACCTTAAATATGAATTATTTTTGTCACTGTTTTGGTAATTAAAAAAAGCTGTTAGTCATTGCTTATTGAAAATGTCAGGCCAATGTAATTAGTTGCCCACGTGTTCCCTGCACGGCAATAGGAATTGCCCAGCCCTGTTGCACTGCAGTACGCAGCAGTGAGGATGGGGAGCAGATGACATCGGTGCGCAGCGCAGGAACTGAAAAGGCAGGGTGAACCTCAGCTTCTGAACCAAGGACCAAAGAAAAGTTTTGTCAGATGAAAAGGTAATAGAAGCATTGCTTCAAAACTCACTTTCAAGGACGAGATCACAATAGATTTGAAAGTAGACATGTAAAGAAATGATAGATTACTGTTTTCAAAACCCATCTTCAGTAACCCATGTTCTGTCAGCTTTTGACTTTGTGGCTTAAAATTGATGCCTAGAAATAACTGGGATGAAGTTCTGTGGTGGATAACAATTGCAGGTCAATTTTTTATAACGTGTGACCACATGCTAGGTTATTTACATATCACAGAATCACAGCATTGCTGAGGCTGGAATAGACCTCCGAGATCATCAAGTCCAGCCTATGACCCAACACCCTGACATCAGCCAGACCATGGCACTGAGCACCACATTCAGTCTTAATTCAATCCTTAAACACCTCCAGGGATGGTGACTCCACCACCTCCCTGGGCAGTCCATTCCAGTGTCTAATCACCCTTTCTATGAGGAAGTGCTTCCTAAGATCCAACCTGACCCTCCCCTGGCACAGCTTCAGGCCATGCCCTCTCGTCCTGTACAGCAAAAGTGTAATTATGCATGTGTCTGGGGAAAAGAAAATGGACCTGGTGATGAGGAGCTGGAACGGATGCATGGTGAAATGATAATGTGAGACATTAATTTGGGGTGGAAGGGACCATAAAAAGAGGAAAAGTAAGTTGCTCTACTTGAGAAAAATGTGAAGAGAGAGTAAAGACACCACTTAAAAGAAGAGATTTGCCAGATTATGAGAAGTAAGAAAAGATGCCCCAAGTGACTCCTTTGCCTTTTCATTGCTAGGAATGTAGCAGAAAGGAGGCTAATGGACAAAGGTGTTTTACTCGTGTTCTAGTAAAAGTGGAGCTCAAGATTTTGTTGCAGGGAGCAAGCCCTGAACAGTGGCAGGGGTGTAAGAGCAGATGTCTATAAGGGAGGTGCTTGGCAGTGACTATGACACATCCAGGAGAATTTGGGATGAAAATGTCTGTAGTATCTATAAACTTCCTCCCTGCTGCCTGTCTGGGACAGCTTGGCCAGGGGTAGTGGAGCTTTCACTGCATCTGACTTTCAGGTGGAAATCAAGGTGTTTAGGAGCGTGAGATGAGGTGGCAATGAACATACATGTTGTCTGTTCTCTCACTTTGTTCCCAGCTCAGAATCATAAAATCACAGAATCATTAAGGTTGGAAATGACCTTCAAGATCATCAAGTCCAAACATCTATTAAACATTATCAGGACCACTAAACCATGTCCTGAAGTGACACATCTGGATGGTTTTTGAACCCCTCCAGGGATGGTGACTCCACTCCCTCTCTGAGCAGCCTGTTCCAAGGCCTCAACACTCTTGGTAAACAAATTTTTCCTGATGTCCAACCAAAACCACCCCAGGTGCATCTTAAGCCCATTTCCTCTGATCCTATCCCTAGCTATCTGGGAGTGACTTGCCCCTACAATTCTGGACTTGGGTGTTCAGAAAGGCTCCTTTGTAGTGGTTTCTAATTATTTGCATTCTTTCTTCCTCTCATTTGATGGAACCACACAGTATCCAGTAGAGCTGCTGGAGCTGCAAAGTGCTGGTTTTGTGTGCACAAAATAACCATCAGTCTGAAAATCTTAACAGGTTTCCATGCAAAAAGAGCGAGGACGTTCTACGCGGTTCTGTATCCAGAATTAAAATGAGCCTTCTTAATTTAGGTGAAAGTAGGCTGTCCATATTCCAAGACTGCATCTACAGTTTGGGCATCTTTATTTATAACATTTATAGCATTTATATATTTATGTAATGTGTATTTATAACATTTTACGACAGTGACAAACACACAATATCGAGGCTACCAGTTCATGTTCATACGATGCCTGTACATACACGACGAAAAGCAGCTTGCTTTACTGGCATGGACTGGTGAATTCAATGACCCTGATTTTCCTTTCACTGTAGCAAATTCCCGGTTGTCTTAAGTCAGTGGGGATGCAGAGTATACATGAAACGGAGGCAAGAGGCCAAAAGCTTGAGACTGTAGCACATGTGACACAGAAAAGCATATCTAGGTGATTAGCTTTCCTTGCTTCTTATAGCTGGGCTTTGTTTTTGTGTACACATAACGAATAGTAGGATTTCTAGACTTTGAAGGAAGCTGGCGTTTTTGTGTTGTGATTCCTGGACAATGTAGTTGTTGCTCATTCTGCCAGTCCAGGATCAGGAGGTCTATTTACTATTTTTAGGTAACAACATTTATGCAGCAGCAGAAGAGGTAAAACCAGCTGACACTGTCTGACCCTTTCACTGGCTTATCTTTCCAAGGGACACGAGCAGTCTGAGAGGAAAACCATGGCTCTTGTTATGCATGGACCATCAGGTTTCCCATAATGCCATTGTGTGACCAAGGTATCTACCCTCCAGAAAGGAATTACATGCTCCACTTTTCAACTTAGATATACATTCACAGTCACAAGTATTTCCAGCTGGTTCCCATCACAAGACACCTGATCAAGCTGTGAACATCAGAGAATTGCATGCCCAGGCTGGTTGCATGCAAAACCAGTGATCACATTTAACTCAAGAATTAAGGAGTTATGCTGCATAATATAGGGTAGGAAGGCTCTGCAGAGTGACTTGGACAGGCTGGATCAATGAGTTGAGGTCAGTTGTATGAGCTCCAACAAGGCCAAGTGCCAGGTCCTGCACTTTGGCCACAACAACCCCTAGCAACACCACAGGCTTGGGGAGGAGTGGCTGGAAAGCTGCTCAGCAGAGAGGGACCTGGGGGTGCTGATCAACACCCAGCCTAACATGAGCCAGCGTGTGCCAGGTGGACAAGAAGGCCAACAGCATCCTGGCCT
>JANHFX010001498.1:17923-44526 GCA_027560015.1 Chloroceryle amazona | reverse complement strand
CCAGGATACGATTGGCCTGCTGGGCTGCAAGAGCACACTGCTGGCTCGTGTTGAGCTTCTCATCCACCAGTACTCCCGAGTCCTTTTCTTCAGGGCTGCTCTCGAGCCAGTCACTGCCCAGCCTGTATTGGTGCTTGGGATTGCTCCGACCCAGATGGAGGACCTCAACATGAGGAAAAACTTCTCCACAGTGAGGGTGACAGAGCCTGGAACAGGCTGCCCAGGGAGGTGGTGGAGTCTCCTTTTCTGGAGACTTTCTCACCCCACCTGGATCTGTTCCTGTGTGGCCTGCTCTGGCAGGGGGGACTTGATGATCTCCAGGGGTCCCTTCCAGCCCCCACCATTCTGTGTGATCCTGTGATACAGACAGCTCTGCTTAGTGAAATGCACTGTGAAATCATTCTGCATTTTCAGGCATTTTGGAAATCTTGGAGGTCCCTGGCCTAAGCAGATCTCTGTAATTCTGGGAGAATGCAAAGTCAAGCGGTGCTTCCTCGGTCTGGCCTTGATCTAGGGCCTTGATCTAGCATGGCTTCCATCTGCCATGCAACTGCAGCGTACAAATAGCTTCATAGCAACAATGGCTAAATTCTGTTCAGGGTGCAAAGATGAATGGGCACTGAAAGCTTGTGGAAGTGTAGAAAAAAGTCATGCTGCTCTATGAATCATAGAATCATTATGGTTGGAAATGACCTTCAAGATCATCAGGTCCAAACGTCTACTGAACATTATCAGGACCACTAAACCCTGTCCTGAAGTGACAGGTGTGGACGTGTTTTGAACCCCTCCAAGGGATGGTGACTCCACCCCCTCCCTGGGCAGCCTGTTCCAAGGCCTCACCACTCTCTCAGTAAATAAATTTTTCCTGATATCCAAGCAAACCTCCCCTGGTGCAACTTCAGCCCATTTCCTCCTGCCCTATCACCAGTTACCTGGGAGAAGACACAGGTAAGGATCCCACCCCTGCAGGTAGCTACTTGGACCAAATCTCTGATAACTTAAAGATGTCACAGTGTTGCTACATTCTCTATACAGCTCTGTCAAGTGCAGCAACCCTGGATAACTCATCATCTGCCTAATGGAGACAAATAGCCATGGATGCATGTCAGAATAATTAGTATTGAGTCAAGTTAATTTGATTTGTTCATTTAACAAATTGAATTGTTTCAGCTAATTACTCAGTGTGGCATAAATGGAATGAGGGATGTTCAGAGTAGAAAACTATTCCTTTTTTCCTCTGCTAAATTGATGAAACCATTGAGGCAATGCACACAGGGTATGCAAACAATGTCCAGCTCCACACACTGAGTTCTGCAGCCTCCACTCCCTCCATTACGATGTGACTCTTCCTGGGCTTCTTGTTAGACTGACCAATGCAGGATCCTCCTTGTAGCCCCAAACAACTCTCTGGAGCAACCTGTCTTAGCTGTTCTGCTCCATTACTAGACGAGGAGCCTGCCTTTCTCTGTTAGATGGGGACATCTCAGCCAGGTGTACTGGGTCTCTGCCTCCTGTAACTGATGAAAGAATGATCAAAATGAAGGACTGCTCAAAATTCAGGTACCTTTTCCATTTCTTGGACTATGGCCTTTTCTAAACGGGAGTGATGGTGTCTGAAGAGGTTAGGGATGTTAAAGTTTACTGGTAATAAATAAAGACAGATGTAAAATTCAACTATTGGGGGTTACGCTGAAAATGCTGTAGAAAATCAACCCGACTTCCCTTTGTCCTTTGCAGTGTTTCCTTTTATAGATTATAGCAGTTTTACTCTAATATAATTTTCATTTATTGTTTTGTTTTCTTGAACATTTTGAGAGTGAGCTGGCAACAGAGGAGCTGGCAGACAAGCTGGATTTATGTGCCTTCATGGCTTTTAAAATCTAGACTCCTTTCAAAACTGCTTTCAGCGCTGATCCCTTTCCTTCAGAAAACGATTTGATGCTTTTTGTTCGACCACTATCATTTTGTCTCACTTTCATTCCTTAGGAAACAACACTTTAATGACATAAAAGGAGCAAATCAACAAGGCAGGGCTCAGACCTCCTGTTATGCTTGGAAAACTTGAAATGAAATGCTCTGAAACTTGAAATAAAAATTTGAAGCAAAGTGTGAAATACTGTCCCTATCTTTGTATAATGATGTTTTACCATAGATGGGAGTGCTGAGGTAGAACTTCTTGGATCTGTATAGCTGTAGCTGACCTCTTTTGTGTCCAGGTTGTAGCCCTCCGTCAACCTCAATACATACGTCTTGGTGTGTATTTTGGTTCTACTTGGACACATGCTGAATGGTTCCCTTAGCAAGAGAACTTGAATATAGAGATGTCAGGGTTGCCAGAGGTAGGATAATATAGTGCTCTGCCTGCATGGAGAAGCATCGTGCCATGCAAAGAAGCCCATGTCAGGTCTAGTTGTGTTAAACTGAGAGCAAGAAGCAGTAGAGTTGGATACTGTGGTGTCCTAACTGGGTACAGCCTATTTTTTTACGTGGCCAGCAGGACTAAGGAAGTGATTGATAGGACAAGGAGCAGTGGTTTTAATCTGGGAAAGGAGAGATTTAGACTGGATCTTAGAAAAAAGTTCTATATGAGGGTGATGGACCATTCGAAATGGGCTGCCCAGAGAGGGGATGGAGGCCCCATCCCTGGAGACATTCAAGGCCAGGCTGGATGGGGCTCTGAGCAACCTGCCCTAGGCAGAGATGTCCCTACTTGAGTAGGGAGGTTGGACAAGATGACGTCTAGAGGACCCTTCCAGCCTGAAACATTCTGCGATTCTAGGATTGTCTCAGCACTGATGAGGCCTCATCTCAAATATTGGCTTCAGTTATTGACCCCTAAGTACGAGAGACATTGAGGTGCTGGAGTGGATCCAGGGCAGTGAAGCTGGTGAAAGGTCTAGAGTACAGGTCTTAAGGGGGATGGCTGACGGAACTGGGTTTATTTAGTCTGGAGAGAAGGTGGCTCAGGGGATACCTGCTCGCTCTCTACGCCAATCTGTGTATCGGTTGCACCCCACCTCTTCTGTGTCTTGTAAGCCTCAGGGGCAGGTGCTCTTTTCTCTTCATGTTTCCACAGTGCCTGGCAGGGACTCAGACCTGGAAGTCCAGGTTCTACTGAAATAAGTAGAAGAGTAACCCGGATCTCCTGAACCTCTTCATCCAAAGCGTTATCTGTAATACCACCAAACGTATGGCCCATTACATGTGTAAGCTTTACTATTAAAATAATTGTGTGTGTTGTGAATTATAAATTATGTCACAGTAAGATGTGGGAATTGCTTTGGTCTTAGGCAGCAGTGTCAGGTTCCAGCACATCTCTGACTGGAAGTGGCTGAGCAGTGCAGAATGGATTCACTGACTCAACTCCCATTGGACTTGAGAGAAGACATCTTGTGTTCACCCTAATCTGTGTTTCTTGTCTGTGGCTTTAAATCATGACACAATAACCTCTCCTCTTGTCAAAATGTGTTTCGTTTCAAAAGGAAAATCTTAAAACATTAATTGCTAAAAAGCCTTATGGCTTCCTCTTGCTGCCGCAGTACAGTTGTAAACCTCCAGGACTTTGTAACTTACAACAGCTGGTAAAAAGAGACTGTTCACAAAATCAGGAAGTAGTTGAGGGGACCTCCAAAGTTCATCTTGTTCAACACCCACTGCTCAAAGCAGTATCAGCTAAAGCACGTTACTCAGGACTGCGTCCATATGGGTTTTGAATATGCCCAAGGATGGAGATAACCTCTCTTGACATCCTGATCCAGTGTTTGACCACCCTCATAGTACCAGTTTCTGATGTGCAGCTGCAGAGAGACCTCTGGATTCTTCCCATTCTCTCTCCTGGCTGCACACATGAGCGCACAGGCACTTCAGAGGCACTTGGTCCTGATGATTTATCAGGAAAGTTACGAACTCTGCCCATGACACTGGCCTGTAGGCCTACCCTCATTTATCTTTGGATATATATATATTGGATCCTAGGAAAGAGTTTGGATCTTAGGAAAACGTTCTTCAGTAGGAGGGTGGTGAGACTCTGGAATAGAGTGCCCAGAGGGGCTGTGGGTGCCCCTCCCTGGAGGTGTTCAGGGCCAGGTTGGATGAGGCCTTGAGCAACCTGGTCGAGTTGAGAGGTGTCCCTGCCCATGGCAGGGAGGTTGGATGAGATGATCTCTAGGGTCCCTTCTAACCTAAGACATTCTGTGATTCTATGTGCACACACTTGATGTGGTCACCTTCAGCCCTCTGCTGATCACAAGGTGTCTCCTGGCCATGTCACCTTGCACCCTTTGTCCACCACTTCTTCCCCATCATCACTACTATAAAGCTCTCCTCACCAGGCTGGGCAGCCTGTTGGTGGGGATGCTCTTGCCCTCTCTTCATTCTTATTCAGGGCAACTTGAGACCAGTGGGGCCACGTGCAAAACTTTGTAAGACTTAGATTGCAATGATAGCATGGGATGATGAGGGATGTTTGTGTAAAGAATGAATGGTGCTGGGAGCAGGCGAGGTAAAAGGCAGAGAGTAGGGAAATAGCCCCTCTCCACTGAGAAGATACTCGAATATAAAGGAGACCATGGAGCAGTTGTACGCTTCTGACTTCTGTTTAATCTTTATGAGAAATACCTGTATTTTAAAGATCTCAGCTACCTGCTGCTAACGGAATTGCCTGCACTTGTGTGTTTGTGTAGACACACACATAGGCATACACAGGTGGTCAAAGAAAATACTTTTGAGTGAATAAAAATATGTATGAACCACTCTGTGTATGGTCATCAAACTGAAACATTTATACAGCATTTCTCTCGCAGCATTGTCGTAGAATCAGAGAATCCCAGGTTGGAAAGGACCTCAAGGATCATTTAGTCCAATCTTTTAAGTTACACTATATATATCAATATAGTTTCAATGAGCTGGCCCAGCAGCCTGTCAAGCTGAGTCTCAAACCTGCCCAGTGCAGGGGGATCCACCACTTCCCTTGGGAGATTATCCCAATCTCTAATGGTTCTCATGGTGAAAAATTTTCTTCTGGAGTCCAATTAGAAGCTCCCAGGAGTAATTTTTACCCATCCCCCCATGTCTTTTCCAGGTGACCCCTTGTAAAAAGGGAGTCTCCATCTTCCTTTCATGTACTGGGATATGGTTATAAGGTCTCCCCGGAGCCTTCTCTTCTCAAGGCTCAACAAACCCAATTTTCTCAGCTTTGATGAACAACAAATAGTCTAATTCTGTCCTGTGTCCCTGCACTGTACAGTAGCTTATTACAGGCTGTGTTTTAATGCTCTTTCTTGCACCCATGTGTCAGATTAAATGGTAGAAATGCCAACTGGATGATAATGTAGCACCATTTCTGGAAGTATTGGCTTTTAAAGTTGATCTTCAATGGGATGCTTTACTGGTGGCATGTGCATACGTTAGATAACCTTGGCATGCAGAGAGTATTTTAAGAGCCACGTAATTTTGAAACACTCTTTAATATTCAGTGCAGGTTGTGATACATTCCATGCAGATAAAATCAGAAACACGCCTTCCAGGATTATTTTACTTCTCAGGATAGGTGCCAGATTGGGAGCCCACAGTGATGTATTCTGGTTTAGTGCAGGATAGTAAAAGTAGCACAAGAAGTTTTTCTGTGCTGTTCCATTGACACCTGAGCCCCAGTCTGGGGCAACCACCTCACAGAGGTGCCAAGGAGAATAGTACATACAACTCTTCACATGTTCATCTGCTTAGCTGAGATTTCCAAGACAAATGGTGCCAACTAATAGTGTAAATTATTATGGGTTCTGGGGTCTTCTTATGGATTCTGGGAGGTCAGAATACTCACTTTAGCAACTGAATTCTGGTATCTGATGCTACTTACGCTGCCTGGAGGCAACCTGTTAAACCACAGGCAATACTATCTGTAACTATTTCTGTTATGACTTTCTGTTTGTCCACTGATGATACCAAAAAAGATGAATAGCTAATTCCTTAAGCTTTACATTTAATCAACATCATTTTATATCCACAAAATAAAAAGATCTCTGTAATTTAGAGATTTGGTAATAAACAGATTTTCACATTGAGTTAGCTGGTTCTTGGAGGAAGAAAGAAGCACATGTAAGATGAGATTCAAAATAATCCTGTGAAATGTATTTGGCTCCTTTATGCAACAACCTGCCACTTGGGGGCAAATCCTGACCTTGATGTCTAAACAACAGAAACTACTTTTTGTGCGTTGACTTGTGTAACAGGCGAGGCGTGAAGACAAAAGAGCAGCGCCTTAAGTAGTGGCAGTGAATATTTTATCTGACCAACCAAAAGCAACAAGAGACTAAATCCTTAAAGCACTTGCCACGCTGACGGCGCGCTCCGGTCGTGACAGTAATGGTGTTTGCTACCCCAGCTGCACTCAAGCCTGTGCTGTCAAAGCACCCAGCTCTCACAACGCATGTTGCTGCCTCTTACCCTTTATTGGCCCTTGGCCAACTGAAGGAGCTTTTCTCTGTTGTTCCTGTTGCCCCCTTTAAACTGGTGCCAAAACAATTGGGGTTTTTTTGCCCATAGTGAAGTTGGAGAGATTTTGGCATTGGTAGTTCTTCTGAAATTTTCACGGTGCCAAAAACTCTCTCGAGGTGACTTTACATATGTAAAGCAGCCTTTCTTGGACTGTTACAAATACCCACTGTAATACCTTTCTGAAGTTCTGAGGCTGGATCCTCAGTTGAAGCAGCGCTGCCATTGCTGCCATTCATTTGTTTGAGTGTGGTTGGTGAGAACATTTAGAGGGTGACTCAGTAGCAAGTCTCTTGTCTCCTATTGGAAATTGTTTTGACTAAGTCTACGGAGTTAAGAGTTAGTGAGATGATTATGGAAAAGGAAAGATGCTGCTCTGGGAATGCATTTGAATGTATGTGCTTTCCAGGTTTTCCTAGCACCCACTTGCTCAGTGCTTTCTCCAGATTGAGGCATGAAAATCAAAGGGAACTGGAGAATGTTACTTATAAATTATGGAGTTACCACGTCATGGTTATCATCCTGTCATCAATAATGTCAGACTATCCTTCACAGCTCAGCTTTTTCTCCTGTCTTTTGTCAACTTGTAAGGTTTCCACAGCCCCTGCTTAAGATTGTTCCCCACTGCTGCATCTATTCTCAGCCTCTTGTGTGGAGTCTGGACAGTCCTGTGCTGATTTCTTCTTTTCTACTTCGTATGTGAGCAATTCAGGGAGTTTTGAATGATTCACTAATGGGATTACGGACAGAGTAGCATTTCAATTCGTCCTAGTACTGCCTTGGAGAGACAGCTGTGGAGAATCTGGGCAGAGACCTTTAGAGAAAGGGAGGCAGCAATGTGGCAGGTGAAAAAATGCATTTGGGAGCTCTGTGGATTGTGGTGTGATAAAGGAGGGGTAAGCAGAAGGCACAAATCCTGGAATTATGCATTATGTGCACAGTTCCTGCTAAACGTGGCCTGTTGGGTCCTGCATTATCCAGCAGGAAGAGCAGCAAGGGGGTCGCTTCCAGCTCTGCTTCATTCTTAGGTTCAGTCTCTTATTTGAGAGCTGCTGCCAGGCTGCTGGGCACCCTGTCCTCCTCCTGCCATGAAAACCACAGCAGAGCCTCCAGCAGCTCTGGGGTCCCAGGCAAGCTCTGGTCTCTGCTCAGACCTGGGATGCACCCCGGGATGCACCCCTTCCTGCAGGAGATGTCACTAGCCTGGATGGCAGGCACTCCAGCATGGCAACAGAAGTTTTTCTGCCTTTCAGAGATGGGGCTATTCAGGTAGATACACCCAATATTGCTTTAATCCAGTTAGCTGGGGTGCCAGCAGCAGGTGAACCTCCGCAGCACACACTTCATGTTCAAGCACCTGAACCTGCTTGGGTGCTGGCTGCAGGCTGGGTTTACAGCTCCCACGTGGCCATTGCTATTGCTAACTAAGCTGAAGTGACTTTAAGATGGGAATTATCGGCATTTCTGCAATCCCACTTCTGACTGTACCACAGGTATCCATTTTATCCTCGGCACTGTAGGCATTTTGTAACAGAAACATGATGTTGAAGGGCCAAAATAATAATAAAGGTTGTAATTAAGTTTCTTTAATAAGTTGTGAAAATGTAAATTCCCATCTATCCAAAAGACCCATTTTTCTTTCCAGTATCCGTTGATGGGCACGATATAGCTCAAATATCTTGAAAAGGAATTTATGAAAAACTATGATACCCTGGTTTTGTTTCCATTCATTCACTGACTAAACCCTCTGGAAGTATCAACATGGCTTCTGACCTTACTGCAGCTTAAGTTCTTTCCCTGAGTGACTATCAAGCAAAGAGAGTCCTAAAATAATAGGGGAAAAAAATAATGCCATGGAGAAAAGTTTCTTGGGATTGAGCGAACAGGATTGGTTTTCACCTAGCAATGCCCTAATTTTATTTCATCTTCAAAATTCTGTTTTACAGATTGACTCTCCAGTCAGCCTCCATATGTGTTTATTTGAGTAGCACCAACCTCCTTATGGACTCAACAAATGTATCACAAAATGGCATTGCTCACTGGGAATGCAGAACCTGAGTTCAGCTCCTACTCCTTTAATAACTTGGAAAATCTGTGTGAAGTGCAAAGCAAGAAAGGCTTCTTCTACAAAAAGGCCAAACTTCTGCACCCTGGGGAAGACTTGTGCTGCTTAGCCCACCTGGATGACCGGACCAGGTTTGTGATCATCAATGTAGGTGGTATAAAATACAAAGTTCCATGGACCACCTTGGAGAACTGCCCCTTGACCAGGCTCGGGAAGCTAAAATCCTGCAACAATTACGATGAGATCATGAACATCTGCGATGATTATGATGTTAGCTGCAATGAATTTTTTTTTGACCGTAATCCTAGTGCCTTCAGAACGATCATGACTTTCCTGACAGCTGGGAAGCTGAGGCTTCTCAGGGAGATGTGCGCTCTTTCATTTCAGGAGGAGCTTGTGTACTGGGGGATAGAAGAGGACCACCTGGAGTGGTGCTGCAAAAAGAGATTGCGACAGAAGGAGGAGGAGGCAGCTGAGGCCAGGCTGTATGAAGGGGAGATGGTGTTTAGTGAAACTACACAACGTGCCTTCCAGGACAATAGCCGCTTGAGTTTGTGCATGCAAAAGCTCAGGGATATGGTGGAGAACCCCCACTCAGGGATCCCAGGAAAGATCTTTGCTTGTATTTCAGTCTCTTTCGTTGCCATCACTGCAGTCAGCCTCTGCATCAGCACCATGCCAGATGTCAGAGAAGAAGAAGACCGGGTGAGTGCAGCTTTTCTGAGTAAAGCATGTTTTGCATTGTTGTCTCCTCGGGGAAGGTGAGGGACGAAGTCATATCAGCAATGACACAAGTACTGCATTCAGTATTTATGGTGTGGAGGGCTGGCCCGGGCAGAGCACAGGACGCATTACATCACTTATTGCTGAGGGAAGACTGGGCCAAGCGCTGCCTTGCCAGCACAGCTTTGCCAGTTCACACCAGCAGGCACCTTTACCCAACGGATTTTTTTTTCCTGACATCTCTGACCAGATGACAAACTGGCTATTGTGGATATAAAAATCAGCCTTGCTTGAGGCTTAATGTTCTGAAGTTAGGTTAAGAGCTAAGAGGTCAGCTTTCCTTAAAGGTACTTCAACTTTAACATACCCCTCTGAATGAACACTCAGTACCCCGCTGGAGAAACCACGTCTGAAATATTTTGATGAGGTGAAAGGCGGGGAAGCTGAAGCAGCTGTTTAACAGAAGAAACAGAGCAAATGTCCCAATTTTCAGACGTGCTTGGTATTCTCAAGGGGAAGCTGTGGATGCTTCATGCCCTTGAAAATCAAGTCTTACAGATATTTTGTTTATTATTTAGTTCAAGAAATTTCCTAAGGGTTTAGTCCTTATTTGTGCAAGTTTCCTAGGATTAGCTGTATGTAGCCAGTGAGAGCTCATCTGAAGATGGATAGAGAAGGACATTGTCATTTTCATTAAATATGTGCTGAAATTCCATTTTGTGGGGTTTGGGGTGGGGTGCTTTTCAAAGAGTTCATGGCCCCTTTGGTCTAAGCCCGGCACTAAATGTTTGGGCTTATTTTCCAGCCCCATGGTCGTTAAATGTGATTGTGAACTTTGGCTACTAGGACACTACTTGACACTGTCAGGCTCTGCCTCTCAGCTGAAGGCTCAGCTCTCCTGAAAGCAGAACCCTTCTCATGTGCTGTCATCGGGTGCTGATGGCTGATGGCCACTAGCAGCGCAGAGAGGGGTCGCTACCTGACAGGAGGCATTTACTGTTCTGTAGAGTTGAAAGTAAAAAGCAGGCTGATGGGTCCAGTAACTCCAGAGACCCCTGTGTTTGGCTGGGGACCTCGTGCAGTTCAGCCCACCCTTTGCTTGCGAGGTATACTCAGGTGAGATAGCAACTGAGTTGTTTGATTTATAATCAGACTAATTCAGTAACCGCCAGGGAAAAAAAAACAAACAACCCACAATGCATTTGGTATGTTGTTGGCATCTGATTTGTTGTGAGATCTTTGGTTTAAGAGGCTTTTCATTATCTGGAATTTGAGGATAGTAATACTGGGTATTAGTTAAAACTATATTGTCCTAATATCTTTTTTAAAAGATAGTTTCCAAAACACATGCCTTTTACTGCAGTTAACCAACAGTGCTGCAGAATGTTGCAATTTTAAGCACAAGGGATATTCTGCTGTCGAAAACTGAAATGTATTTAGTGGTCAGATGTTTCTGGGTTTAAGTGAGAGTCAAGTAATTGCTTTTTGAGTTACCAGAGTTTGGGCATCTTATATTTTTACTAATGTTCTGAACATGATAGGGAATCATAATAATATTTGTTGGGTGGAGCAGGTTAATAATGAGGATAGAGCAAGTATATGAGCCTGGATTTCTTGGTAAGCCACGACCATTACAAGGAGCACATTTTCATAGTCAAATACAAAACTGTACAGTAAAGATGAATGCAGGCTTGGTCTTGCAAAAGCAAGAGTTTGATTCCCCAAACAAGACTCTAAATAGAATTTAGGGTACAAGCAACTGAATGGAAGTTCCTATTGCAGCATGAAGTCAGAAGGGTTAATGTGATCCCTGAATACCTAGGCTGGGGAGCAGTGATTAGAAGCTGGAAGATGATTTTGTGCAGCACTGTGGAGACTGACACCAGAATACTGCAGTCAGCAATCCCATTTGTCTTTTTAAATGGTGTTTTGAAAAATTAGAGAGGGTGAAGGAAATCTATAAATATTTGACACCTGGAGAAAATGACATGCAATAAGAATCTTGAACATTTCAGTTTATCATAAAGAAGAAGTAGATTAAGCAAATAAGTGGTTTTTAAGGGTGCAGGAGAACTGTACCATCTAAAAGATGTTTAAATTAAGCAGGGAGAGGATGCATGGTTAAAAGATGAATCCTAATCCTAATAAATTCATATGGGAAACTAAGTGCCAATATTTAATACCATGGTGATTAATTACGGGGACAGACTAGGAGGAGAATTAGTGGATTTTATATTTTGTTGATGTTTTCAGTTCAAAGCTCCGTGCCCTTCTGGAAGGTGGCCTTCAGCTAAACACAATCCAATCAAAAGTAAATTACTGATTTCAGTTCAAGTTACAAAGGTGAAATGCTCGCAGTGCAGAGGAGATTCAGGATAACCTGATGTTGTTCTGTGCCCTTAAATTCTAAAAGCACAGCACACCTGCAAATAGTCCTCGTTCTGTCCTTTGGCCAGGGCAGGTCTGTGCAGAGTGGAAATGGTTCTTCTGTTTGAGATGGTGGTGGTTCTTTAGCACAGGGAGCAGGTGAAGGATCACTTCTTGCATAGCTTAGTTTATACCCAATGTTCCTCTCCTGCTTCTGAATCAATGCAGGTCAACACTCGCTTGTAATTAGTCATGCCAGGAGTGGTTCACAGTGACTGATTAGGATGTAAACACCAACACAGATCCTTTCAGCCTCAGTAAGGTTGGGCAGGGTCAGGCATCTGCCTGCATGGAATTGCTTGCAGGGCCAGAGACCAAGGCTGCAAACTCCTCGTGTGTCATCTGTACACGGCTTAGCCAGCCAGTGCAGTTCATCAGGGAACAGGAGCTTGTGTGAATTCAAGGTCATGTTGATCATCCGGAGCTGTGTCCCTAGAACCTGGCTTAAAATTCCTGCCCAAGGGAATGCTTTTTGGTCTGGCTTTGCAGTCTCCTAACAAGCAGAACACGTATGTGCATCCCTCCTGGCTGAGGAGCTAATAAACACAAGTACTGTTTCAAGGACCCAGGTTGCTGGATGTGTGCACTCTGCAGGCTCCCTGGCTGGTGTTACTGCAGTCAGGGTTCCACATCAGAGCTGCTGTCGATACTCTGGCTAACAAGCAGTGGGCTTTGCCTTGAGCTGGCATTTACCTGCAAACAGAAGCTTTATGTGCCACCTGTCTGTCCTGTGACTGCTTCAGGGAAAGAGGGAGGAAGAAAACCCATTGCTGGAGAGCAAGTTTTCATACCCCAATCCTTTAATGTTATCTGAATGGACCAGCTGTGACACCTGGTGATGTCCTGCAGACCTCATGCAGCTGTGAGTGTGGGACTTTAAAAGCTAGAAGTAATGACCAAGTGGGTGAGGAAATTATTTTAGGTGCCTGCCTATCTCTTTTAAAACACAGAAGAAGAATCAATCATACATTTTGTTTACCTCATTAGCTGCTCCAGATGGCCTAGGTGACAGTGGCAATCCCTCGTGGTTCAGCAAAGTGGGAAGGACTGTGTTCCCGTGTACCAGACGGTCTTGTTCTGAGGAATGGTCACCCCCGTTCATCTCCAGCACTGCTCTTTTTTGGAAGTAGCATCATGTATTTCAGATGCTGCACGATGATCAATGAAGCTAACAGACCCAGATCCCAAGCTACTTTTTACTTACCAAACTAGGACATATACTTTATCTTGTAATTTATTTTTTTTTATTCTCATTAAGCTTTTATTTCCCGAATAAATTAAAGAAAACCCACCAATCCAGTAACGTGCATAATAGCTGCTGCTAGAAATCTCAGGAAGGGGACATTTCAAATGTATAAAGAAAACGAATCTGTGAAGAGAGTCAGTTTCTTCCATGTAAAGTGACAAAGCAATAATTAATTTTTAATTTAAAAATGTTCAAGGTAGGAGATTTCTATGCAAGATCTAGATTTAATGGTGAGAAGTCCCCTCTTAAGGCAAAGCGCGGCTGAGACAAAATCATAGGAGGAGCCCTCGGGCACTGAGTTCTTTAAAGACCTCCACAAAAATGGTCTCCAAGATACGAAAATAGCCAGAGGCATAGAGTATCCTCAAGGCATTTGAGGCATATGATACCTTTAAGTGGGTTTCTCAACTCTAAACGAATGGCAGGCATCGAGTGACTCAAGGAAAGCAGCTTTTACATCACAGGAGTCTTAAACCAGTTGGGAATAAATCACAGCGAAAGCTTTAACATCACCAAAAGGGCTGAACACCCAAAAGACATGGAGAGATTCAAGTGGAAGCCAGATGGTCACCATACCATCACACTCGTTATTTTCTTGGTGAAAACAGACATGTTGGCCATTTCTATCTGAAGGAGAAAGCTTCTTTCTTTTTTTTTTAGACAGTCTTCCTCATCACAGAAAACAGGCGGTGAACTCGGAGATTAATCATTTTGTCCTGATTCACAAAAGCATTAATAGGCCCGAGTCCCACTGAGCTCAGTCATTTGTATGACCACAGTGTACAACAGGAGAAGATCAGAGACTACTTCCATCTTCACGGTGCTTTCGAACGTACTGGGAAAAGCTCGTCTAATTAAAGATGCTGTGATAGGAAGTTACAGTTCAATAACCTTCAGCTGAAGAACTTTACAACAAAGAGAGATGCTCCTAAATAATGAAGTTAGTAATAGCTGATAAAGAAGCCGGGAACCATTTAACCTTCTAAGCTTAATTTACAGGCTGCTTCAACTTTCATATTGGTGAGGCTGGGGAATAGATAAATGGTGAATGTGCGTTTTAAACAATCTTGTGGCCCAAGATTTCATTTCACGGGTAGAGAAACGAACAAAAAAATCACACAAAAGTGGTTCCAGACAAGGTTAAGAGAGTCTTGTATAATGATTCTCAGCAGCTTTTGATAGGCAAGCGGTTGATGCAGCTGGGTGAGCTGTGAGGTCAGTTGAAAGCTGTCTGAACAGCCAGGCCCAGAGGGCAGCAATCAGTGGCACCGTGTCTAGTTGGAGGCCAGTAACTAGCAGTGTACCCCAGGGGTCCATACTGGTTCAAGTCCTGCTCAACATCTTCGTTAGTGATGTGGATGATGGAGCAGTTTGCTGATGACACAAACGGTGGATGAGTGACGGGTAGGACAGAGAGTTGTGCTGCCACCTGAAATGACCTCAGTAGGCTGGAGAAACAGTGTAAGACTCGTGCATATTGAGGTACTTCTGGGTGAGGAAAACTGTTGGGTTTACATTAAATCCTTGCTTGTTTCAGTGAAAAGTAAAGGAGTAAACCAGTTGCTATTGTTGGTGCTTTCCATCCTAAGATGGCACTCTGCTTGAGACTGCCACGAAGCTTTTTGTTCCCAGAGAGCTCATTTTTAGGACTTTCTGTCTTACGTGACCATCTGTTTTACTGCATGTGATCCTGAGACCTTCTTGATTTGCACCTAGGGCCACATGTTTATGTGATGCATAGATGGTTTGTTTTCATGAGTGAAAGTCTTAATAAAATTGCAGCTAGTGTCTTCTTCTCCTGTTCTAGAAATTACAGGACAGTCACCATAAGATCTGTATTTAAACAAAAAATCTTCCTGCTGGTGTGACAGGTCACTGTTTATAGGATGGAGGCTCTGAGAGTGGGTGACTTCTTACAAAATGAATCCTGGAGCATTGGACTAACTTATTTCCCTGGGGATCACCTGAGAATTCATTACACCCTTCTTGCAGCTCTGCTCCTGAAATGCAAAAACCACACGAGTTGTGTCAATATCACCAGTTACAGCATCTGAACTGCTCTGCTGATGTTCTTGTCCTCAACAGTGCAAGTCTGCATCTTGTGTCTGCTCTGGGCAGTTCAAGCCACAGCTGGCTTGAGGCCAGGGAAAGACCAAGTGACTGAGTAACAATTGTCACCTGCCTTTCCTATATAATGCTGTGCACAGTGAAGGTCCTGTAGACACCCGAGACTCATGTTTGCTTTCACGTTCTCATGCCCTTGCTTAAGGGATGTAGGACTCAGCAGCCTTGCAGAGCTCTGTTAACTAAAAGTAAGGGGTTTCTTTTTTATTTTTTCTTTCCTAAGCTTCAAGTAGTTTTTTCAGCTCAGATGGTACTTAAAATCAAAATGGTAACTCGCTGTCCAGGTTAACAAGCTTCAAGAGCATCCTTTACCCACAGCTTCAGTTAAAAGCCACAACCAAAAGTTTGCTTTGTTGTTCACGTGCTCAGTCTGCCTAATGTAGCTTCATCACCTCTTCTGTGCAGTCCTGCACTTAGAGTGTGAATGATTTGGGACAGAATGCTTTGAACACAAGGTCTATGACCATCATCATAATAGAAATTAAAATTAAATCTTTGCTGCTCTTCATGTCCATGGACACGTTCTTCCTGCCTCAGCCTGGGAGCTGAGTTTCTAAGCAATGAAATTTTTGTGTTTTCATAAGTGAGACCAAGTTAGTCCATGCAAGACGCAGTTACTGTCTAACAGTCTTAGAGCCCAGCACTGAGGAGTAGCTGCAATGTTCTGCAGTGCAAGTCTGAGTAATCAGTGTCACCTCCCAGCTCTTACATGATGGTCAGTGAAATGTGCTGTGCTGTTGCCTTTCAGACAGCTCAGGTTTGTCTGAAAGCAGTTGAAAATGATGAAGCTTGAATGGGTCACACAGATTGCTTAAAAATCACGGAGTCAAGTACCTCTGCACTGCTCAATCTAAACCTTAAACGTTGAGTTCTGTGGATTTCTGAGTGGTGTGTGTCTTTTATCTGACTCCCATGGAATCTGCAAAAATATAAAGCTAATGGCAAAATGTTCTTTGCAGATATCAAGAAGTGACGATCGAGTCCTTTGATCATTTTACTGGGACCTGTGCTTGTCTGTGAACCATCTGAATGATACAGTCCTCAATGTAAAAGAAATACATGAATTAATCTGTCCTTTGTGGATCTGAATCTAAATCTTTCATTTACTGGTTATCCAAATCCAGCTGTTAGCATTACCCAGCGTAACATGTCCAGCCTACCTCAGTATCAGTTTATTTTACCGAGTTCAGGGTTGTTGGATTCACACACCAGGGTGTTTGGTGCAGCGAGTCCTTGGCATCGCTGGTGCACAGTCTGCTGCCCGCTGTGCCTGCTCTGCCCAGGGACCCCCTGGTCAAATGGCACAGCACATGCCAGCTTTGCCAGATCTCTTTAGAGACCGTCCTTCCCCTTTGCAAGGCTGCCTTAAACTGCTCATGAATAGAAGGTGTTTGAAGGGATGATGGGTTATTCTTGACACTAGCTGTGTGGACAAAGTGCTGGATAACAACCAGTTGTGTTTAGTCGTGACTAGAGGAGGTCTCTCCATTTCTTCTCCCTGGCTTGCTTGCTCCCCTTGGGGCTAAAAAAAAAGAAATTACTTTCTGCAGTCCTCCCTCCCCTGGGGAAAGAACAAAAATCCAGCCTTCCTGCTTGACTGAAGCTATTTAAACTTCAGTAGACGTACCTAGTTGCTCTGTCATGGCAAGTCCTTCAAGAGAAGATAAAGGAAACAAGGTCTCGGGAAGAAAATCTTCCTGTTGTATCAGGAGGGTTGGGAGGAGGGTTGTGTTTTCTCTAAGGGTTGCCTTGAGTTTGGGGGGTGGAACTGGTTTGCACAGTCACGCAGCGAGCTTGCAGACCCTTTGTTCAGTATTCTCCACCTGAGAGAAGCTGCCACCTGAGCTGTGCGTGCCTGGCTCTCACCAGACGCGCGTCTCACCGCGGTGTCTTTTCTGAGCTGATTTTCCTGAGCAAAGAGGGAAATCCTTATGGGACAAGGAGGTGCCCTGGAAGATTTTGAGGACAGTAGGTTACGATACAAACTTTGAGAGCCACCTGAGACTCTGTGCAGTGTTTTAGGCTCAGAAATCAAAAAACTGAGAGTACGTGAGAGTAACCCTGTGCACTGTCAGCTTGGGGGCGAGACAAGAGTTGAATAAAATTCCTGTTGACTGGTTAATAACTTTATGCTGTGCTAATGAACTCTTTCAGTCTACAGGATATCTTCTCATGAATAAATAGCAGGCTTACATCTTCTTTTAAATATTGTATAAATATGCTGCAATATAACATTAGTGATAAATAATTAAACAGATGAGACTCATTCCATAAAAACATTGGTAACTTTGTCACGTTGTTAACTGCTTTATGTTTGATGCAATGTGGCTCACCCAGAAAAATATGCTCCACATTTAATTTTATTTTTTAAAATATTTCCCTGGTTCCACCACCATAGCTATTGGTAGCATTTATTCTCCTAACTTTTGGGTAAATCACCCAGGGAGTCTCTGAAGCAATCTCACAGTAATAGTTGCCTGGCCTCCAGTCATGTGTGTACAATTACTAGAGCTGCTCAGTATAGCCTGCTCTGTAATATACTCAGGGTACAGCATAAGCTCCTTTGCTCTAGATTGCTCCACTGCCTTTTGCAAGAAAGCTGTGGGCTTATTGAGTGCTGTCCTAGGGGTCTGAGAGAGAGAAATCTTTCATTTATTTTTAATAAAAATATCATCTGGATATTCCATCTCAGAGCTCTGGGTTGTGTTGCTATCGGTTCTGGAGGTTTGGAATGAAAGCAAGTGACCAGATTTGTGTTTGGAGAGACCTCACATAGCTAGGCTGAGGTAATGAGGTGATTCATGTGTACAGCACTTAGAAAGATTGCATTAAATCATTTAACATTATGAATACTTACATCTGCATTGATTAAAACGTGGTGATTGAGATGAAATAGAGAATATTTTTTTTAAACTGAGGACTTCTGCAGTGTCCATGGAGACATTTGGGTTTAAGTTAGAAGATGGGTATAGAAAAAAAAACAAACCAAAGGTTAAAACATTTTTTGCAATAGGTTTTTAACAAAGGTTTAAGAACCAAAAGAAGACTGTAAGGTTGTTGGATTTTCTAGAGGTAAGCATGATATTCGTTCCAAGTAAAACCATGAAAAAGATGGTACTGAGGGCAACGAGAAACACTTTTGAGGACGGCAGCATAATTAATTCTAGTCTATGTAGAACACCTCTCATTAGTCACGCTTAGTGTAAATTTTATGAAGTTTATAAGGTTTTCTGAAAAGAGATGTAGCTACTTCTGTAAGATATTTGAATTAGTGCCACACAACATCCTTCCTTAATAAAAACAGCATTTAAAGAAAAACTTACCTCCCTTATTAAGTGTTTACAAAGTTTCTCTTAGTCTCAGAAGTAGCAGAAAATGAGAAATGGTCATCGAGTGACAGTGTATGCAGAAAGGTTTGCAACTGGCCCTGGTGTTGGCCCAGAGATTTAGGTGTTTTGCTGGTGATTTGGGAGAAAACGTAAAGCAATTGCAAATAAAATGTATGGGTAGCACAGGAATGACACAAGGACTGCAAGTATCTGGCACAGCCAGCTGAACTGGTTTGAACGTGGGGAGGTAACTGTGTTCCCCAGCAGAGTGTAAACCTCTGAGTATAGAGAGCATGGACAGCCCAGGACAGGAGAGTCTTTTGGAAAGTGGGGACTCAGAAGGGATTTAGGATGCTGGTGAACTCCTGGCTGTTCACGATTTCCCATCTGACATGCTTTTTAGGAGGCAAAACATGAGGCTTGAGATACTGTCTCCAGATTGGTTGTCCATTAAGCAGGTAAAATGAGGAAAAAAATTAAAAGAGTTATTTAAAATCTGAAAATTCTGCTTTATAGTGAGACACTAGAAGAGTTTTTAAGGCAGTAAACAGGAGGTTAAGAGAATGTCTGTGGACAACAGTGAACAATAACTGGAACGTGCAGCTAGATAAACTCATGCTGTAACTAAAATGTATCACGGTGTGGGTAATTAACAGTGGAAAATGTTTAGAGATGCTTGAGTGGATCTCATACAGTTTTTAAATAATTCTGTCAGTCCTAAAATTTACATCTCAGTTCAGCTGAAACCATGCGTGTGATTCATGAGCCTCTTGGTAAGATCCTTGGCTCTGCAGGGCCTTAGCTCAAGAGCCCCTTCTGGCCTTACAGCTCGGTGAGCAGTTGCCATCCCATCCCCAGCTTGCTTGTGCAGGAGGTGCCAGCAGGGATGCTGAGTGGCTGGGGCTTCCTTGGCCCTTGTGTATGTTCAGACCTGAAGCCATCAGTGAGATGCAATGAGCAGTGGCAGATCATAATTGTGATTAAAGGCGAGGGCAGCCAGAAAACCTCAGAAGCCTGGAAGCTTTCTGAAGAGGAGTGACATGGCACGAGTCTGGCCCCATGAAGGCAGCATCCTCCCCGAGGCAGCTTCTCTAGGGCTGACTGTGTTTATGGGGGGCTACAAGGGGCTGGGACCTGTAACTGTCAGGGCTTAGTCCCAGTATTAGCTGCACTCGGTCGCTCAGAAGCAGGATGCCTCAGCTGGAACGGGCTGCTCACCAGGGTACATGCCAGCCCAGCCTTCTGGCCATTCATTGGCAGGGCCAGCCCCCCACCCCCCACTCCCCTTACTGCCTTAACCTCTGCTCCAGATCATTTTTTGAGCCTGGTTACAAATAGGAAATAGAGAGAATGGTGCGAAGGTCCCATCCATCCAGTACATCCCGAGCCATGCTTGGAACTTGGCACACAGTGCGCTGGGTAGGGACAATGACAGAGCAGAAACTGCAGCACCCTCCTGGAAGGTCCATGCACTGAGTGTCTGTGGGTCCTGTGGGTATTTTCTCTCAGTCCACAGCCAGTTGCCTTCATACACAGTAGAAATACTGACTAATTTAAGGCAAACCATGCAGTTCTTACATCTGAACTGCTGGCACAGAAAACACCGTTACTGGTGCCTTAAGCAGAAAGAATAGAGAGAGTGCCGGTCTTGCTGTGGTCAGACCCACCGTGCAAAAAAATTCATCCCCTGTGCAAGAGCAGGAGCAGAGCTCACAGCATGTCAGTGCTTGGGCACTGCAGGAGCAGGCTGCCAGCTGCCACCGAGCCACCGCCAGCGGGAAGCGATTCTACCCACAGGCAAAGCTTCGCGTGCTTTCAGAGAGCAGAGCAAGGGGAAAGAGCTGGCAGGGCAAACAGGTTTGGAAAAAAATGTAGGAGGAAAAGACTAAACTTGACCCCGTCCTCCTTTGCTCCATGAGAAGAAATAAACAGCCCCAACTTTTACAGCAGGTTACAGGGTTGCAGGAACCAGTAAAACTAATGTGGGTCAGTAAAATCGAAGCAGCAATGAGTGGGAGGCAGGAGAAGAGCTTGATTGAAAGAATAGGAAACTGAAAGAATGGGAAATCGAAAGACAGGGATTGAAAGAATGGGAAAATGAGGGGAAATAAGAGGAAAATCACACTTTAAAATGCTGTTAAGAATCAGATATTCTTTTTCATGCAATTATTAAGTGAGAGAGGGAACAAGATGGATATTCTTTTTTAGCGTGAGATGACAAGCTTTAGCTGAAAAAGAAGAAAGGAGACGATGGGTTTAGAGACTAGAGCTCTAGACACGCTATTGCTGCCTGTAGCTGTGAGCACGGCCACATGCCACCGCGGCGTCACCTTCTCCCAGGTGTGGGGTAGCTGTGAGAGCACTGGAAATGCCATTGCTTTGTAACACAGCCCTGTCTCTCTTGGGCTGTTCCTTCCCGAGGAAAGCATTGGGTCTGGGTGTTGCCATCCCCTGAGCAAACTGAACTGCCCATTAAATGCCCTTGGTGGGGACTCAGCCCCGTGCTGTTTCCACAGCACTTTGATTTACGCTGCTATGTAGGGAGATAACCCCTAGCAGGGCTGTGCCACTGCCAAGTGCCAGTGCTTACGTTTTTTCCAAGCAAGGACTGAGTCTAGCTTATTTTCAGGGTGCTAGGGTAGAAAATACAAGCTAGGATTATTCTGAAACCTGCAGGTTTGCTGATTTGCAAGGTAACTCGGCTTCTCCACATAGAAGCTCAGGATCAAGCATTTGCTTAGAGTCTCAGAGAATGGATTTTTTTTTTCTAAAGACACTGTATTTTCCAAGCCTTGGGGGATGTGGTGCCTCTACCAGCACTAGAAAAGAGAATAGGCTGGGAAGGAAGATTTCTGGTTCATGTGAAGTCAGGGGGAGAGGGGGACACTTGTCAGCAAGGACGCTTCTGGTGCTTTATTATTCTCTTGGGGGTTTTTTTCACTTCCAGTGAAAAAGTAGGCCAAGACCAAGAATAACGTTCTGGAAATAGAAAATTCCAAGGTAATTCTTTACTCAGAAACACTCAGAACATTGGTATTTCTAAAGTGAAGCTGTTCTTTGGAGGACAGCATTGCTTGGTGAAATTACCCTTCGTTTTTCCACGTTCCTGCCTCTGCCCATGTCAGTGACTCTGATGAGCAAATCCTCTGCACTGAGCAGCCCCCGAGGTCGGGCTGTGCAGGTTGTGCCTGGTCCAAGCACAGCAGATGGGGTGGGAGCTGTGGACGCGCCTGGGTGGCTGTGTCACCCACCGAGGGAATCTGCTGCAGGGCAGAGGTGCTAGAGCAAGCCTTATGGGCAGTGGCCTGTGGAGTCCTGCCTTGGATGCCGTGAGAGTTGATGAGTTTCAGATCTAACACCTTGTGCTCATGGACCTGTGTCTTCTTCTATCACTGTTTTCAGACAATTTCCAGATTGCACTGAGAGGTTGTAAAATCCAGAGCAGACCCCGGGTACCAACCCAGCGTTTTGACTCAGGATTTGTTCAGCCAAGTGGCAGTACCCCCATTCCTGTTCATACAGGTGGTGATTCTCTACAAATAGCCTACATGTGTCTTACACACATGCACAGATGAAAGCTGTGCAATAAGCAAGGTAGGGATCTCAGACCCCCTGAGGCCCAGCTCCAGCAGCATGAAGCACATTATGGGCAGGTAGGACTTGGTGGGTTCCTCTGAGGTGAGTTCAATCTCTTGTTGGTATGAGTACCACATCACACCACCATTTAAAGAAACTGAGGAGCTTCAACTTAAAAAGTTCTCTGGTCATCCCTGTTCTTGCAGGGAGGCTTTTTTGAAGCCTCATGTGTCTTCTAGACAAATGAAAGCTGATGTAGCGCTTTCTTCTTCTTCCATCACCATCCTTTCAATGAGTGAGGGGTTCTCTTTGCAAATAACTGGTGCAAACTGAGCGTGTCAGGTCCCTCTCCTTCCCACTCCTGCCTTACCTGTTGAGTGCCACTGCTCAGCTGATGGTATTGTCCTTCCTCCTGAACAAAGTCAGCTGTTATAGCATAATCAAATAGTGAGTTATCCTGTTTGACTTTGCACTGAAGGGGATTACGGAATGATCATGTGTCCCATTCTGTGGGCTGAGCTGCATAGTGTAAGCAGGCAGGTAGCAGATGGAGAGTACGTTCAGCAGGTCCAGATAGACCTGAATGAGAACATTTGGCCGTGCTGTTAAACAGTGATTCTCTTCATCCCCTTGTTATATGTGTAGACAGTAAACATGTCTCTTCTCAGCCTTCATTAGATGATGGAAAATGAGTGAAATAAATTTAAGATAGGTTTTCCATTCCACTGTCCATCCAGGTAACCTTGGGTTACTCTCCCAACTCATTCCAGTTTGAATCATCCTTGTTGGACTGGGTTGTTCTTGAACAAATCAAATCCTTCACTTACATATTGGATCAATGACCTCCAAATACAAGTGTTGGTTGTTTAGTGTGTGCGTGTGTAAAGCAAGAAGTCTTGTGGTAACCAAGAAGGAACTGGTGTCAAGGCTTGGTTCAAGGGTGAAAAACCACGGGTCGTGAGAAGCTGCGGGTACTCACTGTAGTGAGGCAGATTAGAACCAGGAGAAAACCAAAGGAAAACAAAGTGAAGGGAATGTTAGCCCACGAGGAGGTCACTAGGCAGCGAGAATGGAGCGGAGTCTTAAGAAGTAATCCTAAAGAAAATGTTACCCAGGGTGCATCGCCCCTCCCCGAGTTACAGGACAGCCCCCTCCTGGTGTGCGGTATGATCAGACTGGGAGGCAGTGGCAGCTGGCTGCTGGAGCACATACTGTTCCCTCAAGCTGCTCCCAGCTGCAGTCACCAAGTCTGAGGATTTTAAGATGTTAGATGTCTTTACAACCCAACCAGCCTCTCCAGGCGAGGTGCAGCGCTGCTCCTGACAGTCATCTGAAAATCAGACAAGTTGGTGCTGTTCCATTTCGTAGGCATTTATGGCCTGGTTTGGTATTTATGCATTTCTTACTTCTTGCAGATTTTAGGTTTTGGTTGCTTTCCATAACTTAGAGCCAGATAGAATACAAATACTGTTGCTTTTGGAGGTGTTTGCTAAAAGTGGCTGCAGGTGTGAGGAAAGCTGGTTGACAAGAGCATACTAAGGAGACATACTCAGGAGAGGGTATTTTGTGTGTAGTACTACTTATCTGCTTTCCATTCTTCCCACCAGCTCTACTGGGAAAGCAGGACAGTGGAGCGAAGAGTATAGCTACCTGTGGCAGGGACAGCAAGTGAAGAAGGCAGGGAAATGGAGCCTAGCCCGAGGATCGTGACAACAGTCTCGCCTGGTAAAGAGGTGATCAAATCCCCCGTGTCTGTGTCTTTCTCCACAGTTCAAATGTATATGCCAAATCCACACAGTCAGCACAGCTGCTAAGACACTTCGATATTTGTAGGGAAGAAGGTGACAGTTAAACAGATCTCAAGGCTCAATATTTGTGGCTTAAAAACCCAAGTCCTACCTACAGTATCTAATTTTAGGTCATGCAGTTTAGGGCTGCGTTGGCCCAGAGCAGCAGGCTGCTCGTGGATGGGGCAGAGGAACTGAAGAAAATGCAGCTGGTTCCCTCTGCAGGCTCCTGGGTGCCAGGGACCATCTGTGTCTGCTGCCTGTTTAGTCTGCAGGGGTGGTCCTAGGCTACCACAGTGCACGGGTAAACTCTTCAGGCACACGCTCTTCTCTTCGCCCCCAGCCCCTTTTCTGAGCTTTCCGTGAACGCAGCCGTTTGGTTCCGTAGCTGTACATTGAAGAGCAGTTTGAGACAGAACCTCAAGGCAGGTCGCTGTGTTTCAGTAACCCCCTGGCTACGTGTCTGCAACTGAATAGCACAGCATGGAGTTTTACCAGCTGCTTAGACTCTGGCTATGGAATTTAGCACACCCTGAAGTTACCTTCTAGCAGTTGCCGTAGTCTTTTGGCATCTCCCTTGTTCCAGTTGATGTTCCATGTTTCTTGGCAGCTTCACTGGCAGAATAAAAAATGACAGGCTGAGAGGTTTTCAGAAGTGGTGATCTGGGGCCGTGCTGTCTCAGGATCAAAGGACATCCAGACAGACAAGTCTGAAGGAAGTGTAGCTCCTGCCCACCTCCTTGACCTCTGTCTTCAACAAAGACAAGTTGTACAGGAACAATTGTACAAGAACTGTCGTGTACCCATAGGACTGCAAACCGCTCATGACAACCCTCCCCGCTGAAGGCCAGGCTCTGCTTACCTTTCCTAACAGCTGGGCTGAAGATGGAGCATGAACTAAGCCCTGGTTACAGATCAAAGTGTGTACAGCAAGAAGCAGAGCGCTCTTTCATGGCCGCTTGGCAACTTTAAAAGCAGAAACCGTTAACTTTGAATTCACAGCCAGACAGCTCTGAGGATGAACTGTGCAGTAGCTGAATCATCTTTGCCCGGGAGCACAAGAACCAGAGCAGGCTGGCTGCAGGCTCAGCCTGACCCTGGCTTTAATGGCAGAGGCACTGAATTAGAATCACCAAGTCCGTAGGTGGTCAGTAGTGAGGGGGGAGCGCCTGTGCCAGAGGCAGGGTGTGATTCTACCCTTCCAGCAGTGGGTCACATTGCAAGAGTCACGCAGTCATCCTGACTGTGAAAATTAGCTAGACACTTCCATCAGAAAAACTCTTTTCATCAGAAAATTGCTTTCCATCAGAAACTGCTAGCGTGAGCAAAATCTCTGGGTTCTGCTGGGGAGGTGTGTTGCTGGGAATGGGGCTGCTTTGCTGGGATTTTTCTCAGGGAAAAATCTTCATTTCACAGTGACAGTTGGGATGGGAGAGGGCGATGACCAGCACTGGCTGCAGGAGCTCCTGGAGGCTGGAACGGGACAGGTACCAGCTTCCACCCTGCCTGCTTAGGTAGGGGTGGGAGGGTGATCTCTCCTGAGCTGGGCAAATGCTCCAAGTGTTGGGCTGCTGAAGAGCTGGAAGGGGTGTGGGGGGGTCTGTCCTCTGAATCTCCCTGCAGAGTTTTGTTTGAAAAGGTGGCTCAGCCTGACACCCAGATCTGAAGGAAGCACCCAAAGGTGCTGTGCTGGGGACTTGTGCTCTGCATCCAGGCTGTGGGCAGACCTTGTGTGGCAGCCGCAGGGACTGTTTTCTGTAGGTCCCTGGATGCTCATCCCTAGTGCTACATCAGTTACATCAGAATTTCCAGTTCCACATTGTTCAAAAAGAGTTTCATCAGATGAACACAGAGAAACACTTGAAATACATAACCTAAAGGCTCAAGTAGCAACGAGAAAGTGGAAGGGAACAAAAACACACTGGAGGGAAGGGATCCATCCAGAGGGACCTCGACAGGCTGGAGAGGTGGGCCCATGAAGTTCAACACGGCCAACTGCAAGGTCCTCTATCTCAGTCAGAGCAATGCCAAGCACCAATACAGGCTGGGCAGTGACTGGCTCGAGAGCAGCCCTGGAGAAAAGGACTTGGGAGTACTGGTGGATGAGAAGCTCAACACGAGCCAGCAGTGTGCTCTNNNGGGTTACCTGGGAGAAGAGGCCAACCCCCACCTGACTATAACTTCCCTTCAGGTAGTTGAAGAGAGTGATGAGGTCAAAGCTCCTGACCGTACAAAAATGTATGTGCAAAACAACACAAGAACTGCGGTGGTTGGAGGTGATCTGGCTTTTGACATCTTCTAATGCCAGAGGGGGGAGATGGCCTCAAAGCCTGCAAAAATCTAGAGGAGGGTCAGAATTTCTTCTCAGGAGACCAGAGGACAAAGGCAGGGTTAAGAAGGCACACAAACACACAGTGGAGAATTTTTCTGAGGCTTAGTGCAGGGAAGTACCAGTAAAAAGTACCCTGGAAGCCAAACCAAAACATTTCTGAGAGATGCCTGCAGGTTTTAGACAGACCATACAGCTGGAGTTGAACTCCAGTGACACCAGCTTTTCTTTTTGTAATTTTCCTTTTGCCAGAGGAACCTTTGGCAAAGAAAATGTTTCTCCAGAAGAAAGATACTGCAGTTGGCTTTTTGACAGCAAATTTCTGTAAATCCTAGTGAAGGAGACTTGCTTTAATTTGACTGCATTAGTCACTGAGACCTTTCTCCTTTCCTTCCCTTTCCCTTTCCCTTTCCCTTTCCCTTTCCCTTTCCCGCTCCTTTCTTTTTCTTTTTCCTTTCCCCTTTCCCCTTTCCCCTTTCCCCTTTCCCCTTTCCCCTTTCCCCTTTCC
>JANHFX010001498.1:0-10630 GCA_027560015.1 Chloroceryle amazona | reverse complement strand
GGCTGCCCTGGGTGACCCTGCTCTGGCAGGGGGGTTGGACTTGATGATCTCCAGAGGTCCCTTCCAACCCCCACCATCCTGGGATTCTCTGTAATACCAATGCAGGTATTTCTTGCTTTCAGGCCTCAGCATCTAGCAAGCAGCTGAATGCAAACCAGCAAAGCGAGTCGTGTGTGGGCAAAGTACAGCATGGTGCTGAGGGGCAACGGTGCATTTTATGGCAGCATTCAGGTGCTCAGTCTTCAGGTGACGCCCAGCAGATTCACCAGGTGAGCCCTGACAGAGTCACCGGGTGAGCCCACAGGTTCACCTTTCACTCTGTGTTGGTTCACACACACCAGGTGCTGTTGAGCCATCTGAGGTTTCTGGTGTGGACACAGTGACCATGGCTAGTGTGCACGGAGGGTGCAGAACACAACTCCATAGGGTGGCAAGGCCCATGAATGATCATCAGCATCAGCTCAGTCTTAGGAGAGCCATGCTGGAGTAGCCATCCTTGCAGAATGAAGCATCTGACGCTTGCAGCGCTAGCAGATAACCACGAACAAATGCCACTGCTGGCCCCACCGCATGGCACACGCAGCAGCAGGACAGCTGACTGCAGCTCAGCAGCTGTGTGCAGAACCAGACTGGTGACACACACCAGCCCATTGCTGTGCTCCATCAGTTGCTATTGTCCTACAATTCTGAGTTCTTGCTGTTTTTCAAAAGGCACATCATTATTTCCAGCACGCACAGAATTGTAATAAAGTTATGTCTGTTAGTCAAGGCCTGGCTTTTAATAAAGGTGTTTGTTTTGGTTTTTTTTATCTACTGAGATGACAGATGAGGAAACAAATAGAAACCAGGAACCTTTTAAACAAATTGCATTTGGAAGCGGCATAAAACTGTGCTGCACACGTTGCCAGACAGAAAAGTTTCCCAGAACAGAGGAAGTTTCACCTGGTGTAGCTGTTATGGGTGATGCTTGTTCCTCTTGATCAGCCACTGGAGCAGTGTTGGTCTGGTTGTGTATGGTGGGGGTTGGTTTTTGCTTTGACACAGCAATCCCATGCTTTAAGGCCATTTATCTCTAACCATCACAAACACTGCCCTGCTGTCTGCATGCACGCTGGTGCCCATGGGTGCCTACACCTTTGAAACACCAGCCAGTGCCTGGTGATTGTAGCACACTGGGTTTGCCCCAGGAAAGAACAATTCCCCTCTCCTATAGGACAGAGATTCACAACGCCCAGGAGCGACTGCCTCTCCTGCACAGCCAGCTGGGTACCAGCACCCGCGGTCCTGGGCAGCTGGCAGCACAAACCACCTGCAAACTGCAGCTGGCCTGGAGAGCTAACGCTGCTGCAACTGGTAAGGGGACGGCAGCAGTGGGAACGTCACAAAGTCAAACACAGCATGAGCACGGCCATCTCCTACCCTGTAGCAACCTCAGTGAAGAAAGAAACCCAGGACACTGGTGTGATCCTCTCAGCAGTGAGCCCTGGTGAGGTTGCTCCTCACGCTGGTGAGGCCAGAACTGGCAGGGTCTGTGGCAGCCTCACAGCAGATGCTTCATCAGGGCAGAACAACTTCCTTGGCTCTTGCCGGGCCTGGCACCTACAAGCTACAGCCTTCCAAGGGTCTGAAGCCTTGGGGCAGAAGAGGAAAAAGGTGGATGGGGGGGGTTGATGGGTAGAGAAATCCATTGTGGTTCTGCTGCTCTGGCTGAGGCTGAGCAAAGTCCCTCAGTCTCCCAGCACTGCTAAACCAGCACCTACAAGAGTGAAATCAATGTAAACTGGGACATCAGAGGGGCAGGATGGGGGTCTGAAGCCCTAAGCCTGTGTTTGCCATCAGGGCATTTCTAGATGCTGAGATCCCCTGGGACCTGGCTGCGTTACCAGGCAGTTTGCAGGGAGCTCAGCCCCAGGGTGCGCCTCACATTTTTGTTCTCGTTCATGGCTATTATTTACTGCTGCTGGCACAGGTATCTGGGCAGTGCGTGCATTTACTGGCGCACAGCTTTAATTTTGTTACAGAAAGCCACCAACAAAGCTACAGCTGTCAGTCAGGTCCTTCTTGGCACAAGATCACAACCAGCTTTTAACAAACAGCATCTGTGGGCCAGCTTTTGCTTCACTACTCAGTGCCAAAGTTGAGCTTTGCCTTTTGTCTTGAAATGTTTTTAATTTCGTCTGACTACGTGTGTAGCTACGCGGACCCAAACAGCAGCCATGGAACGCCCCTGCCTACGGGGCCATGGCACAGAGGGCCCTGCTGCTGCCCGGGGTGCTGCAGCTCGGGGTAAGCTCTCGTTTACTGAAGGGTCTCCCCGTTTGTTCATTTAGGGCCAGTCCCACCATTAACTTCCCCTCAGTGAGTGCCAGAGAGTGGCCAGTGACACCAATACTATCTGGGATAGATGAAGGAAGACGAGGGAGAATTTTACTGTGAGGGTTGTAGAGCACTTGGAACAGACTCCCCAGAGAGGTTGTGGAGTCTCTGGAGACTTTCAAGCCCTGTCCGGATGCATTTCTGAGTGATCTGCCCCAGTTCTGTCCTGCTCTGGCAGGGGGGTTGGACTCGATGATCTTCAGAGGCCCCTCCCAACCCCTGCCATTCTGTGGTTCTGTGGTATAGATGGTGCAGCCACCAGGAGTAAGGAGCAGGCTCGGCTCTTGGGGGAGCCAGTTGCCCCCTGCTCCCTGCACTGCCCGCAGCCCCTAACAGAGTGGGCAGGTTTCATTCCCCATGCTCATTTTCTTCCTTTACCCCCACTTCACTGAATCACCCACCTTTGCCCTTCCAGGTTTGGCTTTCCTTCATTCCCTCCCCTCCGGGAGTCTCTCCCTTTACCCCCTTATTTGAGTGATCTGTCTCTGCCCCCTCTCTCCTCCCACCCTCCCCAACCCTCTCTTGCATGCCCCCAGCCCACCCTCCTCACCCACTCTCCTTCTCCAGCCTCTGCAGTGGCAACACCAAACCATCTCCCCGCACCCACAGAGCAGCCTGGCAGGGCCAGGAGCCATGCATCAGCCACGAGGCTGGTCTTGCCTTGTTTTCACACCCTGAATCAACAGGCAGGGAAGCCGAGGCTCCTCTTGGCACAGGTTAGCCATGAGATGGCACACTCCGTTGCCTCATGAGCCACGTCCTGTCTTTGGCCTCATGATGCAGTCTGCATCATCTGGGTGGGGTTCCAAACCTACATACTAGTCTGTTAGCAATTTATTTTTACCAGGAGTATCACAAGCATAGAAGAGTTAAGTGGTCGCAAGGGGAAATTACCCTTCGTGCATGGAATCCAGGAGCCCTGTGGTGCACCATGACCTTGGGACTGTTTATGCCTCGTGAGCGCCCACCCGCCAGAGGAAAAAGCACACTAATTATTCCTACAGACAATGCTTTAGACAAGATGAGTTAAGAAGGATGCATCTCATATCTGAACGAAACAAAGCAATGCTGCAATTCATGTATCATAGGTAATTTTTATTTAAAAAAAAACAACATTGCAACTGACAGAGAAAATAAACTCCATGAAATGTGCCATACATTCGAAGAGGTGTATTTAAAGTAATTATTTCTTATTCTCTGAGGTGATCATTGATACAGATACTTCCTGACAATTAAAGAACAAAAACAAAGTTCTGTAACATTTTGTCCCTAAAGTATCTTGTAAGATGAAGTTCAAGAGTTCCTGGCCAAGAGTCCTACCCTGCTAAATGCCACATACAGGAGATGAGTTTACACATGGTTTCACTGGCTTCTCTTCCAGCATTTGTAGCTCTGGCGTGAATGAGACTGGTCTGCAGAGCTCACTGGTTTGACAGACTTGATCAAGAATCTGCCCAGGGAAGAGTCCCAAAAGGAAAAAACAACAGATTTATTGTCAGCAATGCCTGTAGCTCAAAACCAAACAGGTGGCCAAAGCGTGCACTCCCAGGTGAAGCTGTAACATACAGAAGTATATTTCTTAAGAGCCATTTATTTCCCATATCCCCATTTCATAGAGTATAGAAAAGACCACCATATACAAAAATCTTATCATTACAAGTTATTTAAAAAAAGCCTTCAGAGCATTAAAACACACAAGGAGGTGTTTGTTTGCATACAGTAGAAATACAATCCTCATTAAAGCAGCGGACCAGAGAAGCCAGTTGTTAAGTAAGTTTTCAATTAAAAAAGACAAAAGCCCAGATGTTCCTGTAATGCAACCAGAACACTGGAGAAAAGAGAGGAACAAAACATTCATAGTCTGCCATGCCCGGGACATTGTCTTTGTAAGGTCACTTCAGGCCTAGAAAAGTAGGGTATGGAATGAAGGGCTTGGAGTCAGTGCCCAGGCAGAGCATTCTGTGCCCAGCTCTCCTCAGCTCTGCTCTGCTCACACAAGTCCGACTGGCTCTGCAGGGTGGGAGGGACTTCCCAAGGACACCCTTCCTTCCACCTCCAGCAGTGCCCCCACCTAGGGTAGGATGGCTTGGCACCAGGGCAGGACTTCTGCCTCACGCCTCCTCCACCACCACATCAGCTCCGCATGCAGTGGGAGCCCCCCAGGTCAGCCTGGGGCTACACGGGGAGAGAGAGGGGCACGGGTCTGTAAAGCAGCACAGCCCACTCCTCCCTGTCCTGCGATGGACATTCCCACCTGACCATCAGGAACCACTGCCACCGGCTGCTGACGCTCCCCCTCCAGAGGACAGCTTGCCACTGATGAAGACAATTCAGATACAAACGATGAGGTTCCCAAATAAAAGAAGGCAGAAGCATCTGATCTATGCACTGAAGTTCTTAAAACTTCAGAATTGCTGCCATCAGTACGCAAACATAAGTTTCTGGGCTCATCTTGAAGAAAAAAGGATTCTCAAAAATCTGTCCCAGCTCCAGCAGGTTGATGGTGGTTGGGCTGGATTCAGCCGGCAGCAGGGAGGGTGGGAGCCCAGTGAAGCAAGCAGTGCAGGCATAGCTGTTCCTGGGACTAAGTGTTCCTGGTCTTGCTGTGGCTGCCTCTTGCCAACCAGGGTGGTTTGATGGTGGCAACTGGCAGAAGGTCCAGGGCCCGGTCACAGCCCCCTCGGGTCCACGCCACCTGCAGCTGCCGGACACGTGCCGTGCTCAGAAAGGGCATGGTGACCTAGGCTGGCCAACAGCCACTACAGACAACATCTACAGTTATAAATAAACTCTCCACTCTTTTAGCTTTCTCAGTCTAAGTGCAGGCTGCTGATTCTTCTAAGAGCGTAGGAGATCTTCAGCAGCAGAAAAAGGAAAATGCAGACTCTTTCCTTGCTGGGTCAATGCAAGAAACACCCCAAAACATAAACTGGTTCTTGTCTGACATTAAGCAACATTAACATGAATCTCAGCCTCAATTCAATCTGTCAGATGCTAATCCTACTCTCTAGGATACGGCTTTTTCTCCCCCTCAAACTTTTTCACTTCCCCTTCTGACAGAAGTGGAGCTGCTTCCACCTCCGTGGCTCAGTCGCCATATAGAAGTCCTCGCCTGGCAATACTGGCACCACACATCTGCTGGCCCTTGGGGTTGTGAAAGGTGAAAGGTGTCCTACAGCCCAGCTCTGTCCTGTGCAGAGCTGCAGGAGCAGAGCTGCTCCCCCAGTGCAGGGCAGGCTGTTCCCAAAGCCCCCGTCTCAAAGCATGACTACCTAAGCTACCTGCAGGCTCCTGCTAGCTCCTTTTGGCTGACCATTCGACTGGCTGTGCCCGCTCCAAACGTGGCTCCATCGTCGGACTCCCTTTGTCATCTCCTTGCTGTGTGTGCCTGCCACACTGCTCCTGCAGCACCCAGCACCTTGGTGCTTCACACCACCTACGGCCGGTCCGTTTCGGGCTGCGCAGCTCTGCAGAGCCTCCTGCCCTCGTGTTTTCTGCTCACCAGACACCCCTCCTAAAGACAAGAGAAAGCTCCTGCATTTGCTCTTCGACACTTCTTCCCGACATCGTGGGGATACTGAACGTGAGCATATGCCACAAACTTCCTGCCAATATACAGACTTTAGATTATATAAATAGGTAAAAGTTTCAGACAAAATATCCTATCATTTCTGTGGTGTAACATTTTTAAATAGCATTAAAAACACAAACCATCCAGCCCTTGTGATTAAATATACAAACATTTGTGAATTGATAAGGCTCGTAGGTACATATGCAAAAATAAAGTGCCCCTCCCCCCCATGAAACGTTCTGTACAGCTAAATCTGAAAGCAGAGAGAGCAAGTTATTTCAAATAAAACCTCCCGAGCTGGAAGTGCAGCCGGATTTTTACTCCTTGTTCTCATTCTGCTTTCGTCTCGGCAACACAGGAGTATTTACAAGTGGAAGAGGAGCTGCCGTGGCTGACTCCGCAGCGCCGCTGACCTGCAGCCTGCACCTCACAGGGCCTTGGTGCTGGCTGGGTGTGCAGTGTGGGACACGGGCTTCTGAGGGTAGGAGCTGTACAAGTAAACCTGTAACAGGATAGCGATGTCCACAAACACCTGCAGCAGTCCACAGATAGAGAACTGGAAAGGGGCTTGATTCAAGATGAAGTAAACAGTCTTGAACGTGTCCCCACTAGTCCACATCAGCACCATCTTGACACTAAAAGACAGAAAAGAAGGGAAGAGGATTTAGTGAGGAGAATTCGGCTTAGACCTGCCGTGCCATAGGGTCCCACCTACGGATTCAGGGAGGGTTTCTACTCGACAGAGGGCTGGGACTCCTCTCGACGAAGGCAGACAGCCTGCTCGGCCAAGACGTGCAGCACTGTACTTGGGAGGATCAAATTCTCTACGCCACAAACTGCAGGACTCTGTCTCGGCGATTACAGCTCCAGTGCCTGTGGCTATGAAGGTATCCAGCATTTTAAAATACCCAGCAGCCAGGATGCTGGACCCAGCAGTGCTCTGTAAACTCAACCACCACGTGTTGACCGCACTGACCGTAAACCTCAGTAACTAATGCAGTGCGCAGGCCACAAAGGCAGCGCATCCCAGCAGCTGCTTCTGCTTCTAACTCTGTGCCCACCCAAGGTGAAGTAACACGGTACACATGGAGTGCGCTCTCACGCACGTTCGCTGCTTTAGAGTCTGCTGACAGAGTACAGGAAGCCATTTCTTAAGGCAGAAAATGCTAAAGCAAAAACCCCGGAAAGCCAGATCCGGTAATGCAGAGAGGGGAGAGAACATGTCCACAGCTAACACTGGAAGGATGACTGTCACTAGGGAGTTCTGTCAAGGACACAGATAAAGAGCAATGCTCAGACTTCCCTTTATTAGCCATCCTTGCTTTCATCTTGCTGCACTGCTGAGCCACCCCCAGTCCATCAGTCCAGCTCCTGCTCCCCCACGCCAGGAGAAACTGGGAATCAGAAGGGAGTTCTTCAAACAGATCAAATTTTTTCAGTGCCCTCAATAAAATGCGAACAACCAGATCCAGAAGGCTGTTTCTGAGCTTCATGTGCTTTAACAGGAGAGCTTTTTAAGCAGCTGGGTAAGCAGCGGTGGACACAAAGCTTTGTAGTTCACAGCATGAGCATTGATTTGTCATAATTATGAGCGGTTACATTTTGCCAGCACTGACTCCAATTCCTCCAATGCAGTCAGGCCCGTGCAGCAGGGTAGGACTTAATGTTCCTTTCTCCAACGCTCCGGCAGGGAGCTGAGCACAAGCTGTATTTTGGGCACAAGGACACAATGCTATTGCAAGCCAAGTGCTGCAGCCCAGATGGGAAGGGTGGCCAAGAGCATCAGTTTACAGCGCCCCTCGCGCGACGGAAACACGAGGGTTTTTGTGACTGAGAACATAAGAGGTCTACAGTCCTACGGACCTGCCGAAGAGAGTGTCAAGAAATTCTGCCAAAGAGAGAGGAGTACAGCCTACGACAAGGGCATGGGGGGTTATACTGGGTCTGCGTGGCAAGGCTGTGGTAGCGAGGGGGCCACAAGGCCCTTCTGTGAGAAGCTGCTAGAACCTTCCCTGCGGCTCGGTGAAGCCAAGGCCACCGGCTCCAACGTGGGTCTGCTGCGGGCCGAGGCCAAGCCAGCAGTGACGGTGGTAGCACCTCTGGGATAACGTAGTTAAGAAGGGAGGAAAACTGCTGCACAACTGCAGCAGCCAGGAGAGGGGGGCAGGAACGTGTGGGAGAGACTGCAGTCACCAAGATCAGCCATGAAGGAGGGGGAGGAGGTGCTGCAGGCACTGGAGCAGAGATTCCCCCGCAGCCTGTGGTGAAGACCATAATGAATCAAGATGTCCCCCTGCAGCCCATGGACATTAACAGTGGAGCAGATCTCCCCCTCCAGCCCACAGAGGACCCCACACTGGAGCAGGTAGATGCACCTGAAGGAGGCTGTGACCCCATGGGAAGCCCACCCTGGAGCAGGCTCCTGGCAGGACCTGTGAACCCATGGACAGAGGAGCTGATGCCAGAGCAGGTTTGCTGGCAGGACTTGCGGCCCCGTGGAGAACCCGTGCTGGTGCCGTCCGTTCCTACTGCATGTGAAAGCACACCTGGGAAGGACCCACACTGGAACTGCAGCCCGTGGGAAGGACCCAGCTGGGGAAGATTGTGGAGGACTGTCTCCCATGGAAGGAGCCCCACGCTGCAGCAGTGGAACAGCAGGAGGAAGAAGGAGTAGCACAGACAACCTGTGATGAACTGACCACAACACCCATTCCCCCTCCCCCTCTGCTGCTTGTGGGGAGGAGGTAGACAAACTGGGAGTGCAGCTGAGCCTGGGAAGAAAAGAGGGGTGGAGAGAAGGTGTTTTAAGACATGGGTTTATTTCTCATTACCCTACTCTGATTTTGATTAGCAATAATTAAATTAATTTCCCCAAGTGAAGTCTGTTTTGCTCATGACAGTAATGGGTGAGTGATGGATCCCCTTGTCCTTAACCCACAAGGCTTTCCTTTTCCTTTTCCTTTCCTTTCTTTTCTCCCTTCTTCTTGTTTTTTTCTTTTCCTATTTTCTCTTTTTTTTTCTTTTTTCCTTTCCTTTTTCCTTTCCTTCCCTTTCTCCTTTTCTTTCCTTTCTCCTTTCCTTTTCCTCTTCTCTTCTCTCCCCCTGTCTGGTTGGGGGGGGCACAGAGCAGCCTGGTGGGCACCTGTCCCCTAACCATCATCTAGTGGTCAACCCACCACAAGGGTGAAGCTGAGGAATGGGCAGAGGTGTGCACCAGCGCAGGACCCCTCCCATCACTGTAATGTCTGCAAGCGTCCCCGAATGTCCCCAGCACCCTCTCCAGTTAAGTACACATCTCACTCCTCGAGTGCCCACCTTAGGGGTGGGAGAAGCTACTGCCGTTGGCTGTCCCACATCTCAACCAGCACGAGATTGCGCACAGCCTGGGAGTTTCAGCCTGCTGAGAAACCCATCAATTGTCTGCGTGGCATCTCGGGCACGACCAGAGCTGCCCCTGCCCCCATGACCACATCACAGGCCCACGCTTCAGAAGGCTGGGAGGGGGCTGAATGAAGTTTGCACAGCTTCCACCATATCCTCATTTCCAGGCACGGGTAGCACGGTAACGGCCTTGCCCGCCGTTGGGCTGTGCAACTGCCTCGTGCTCGCGGCACAGACAGATTCCATCTGCCCCAATGCACGCATGACTTTGCGTCTCTGGTCGCACGCATGCACCATCTCTGCTTTCAGGCTCCAGCTATCGTGTCACTTCAGGATGCAACACAGGACAAAGAAGCCAGTTTCTGTCTGCAGCTTCTCAGCTTCACCCACTCACCAGGGAAAGAGAGGCAGTTCTTGTATTTATTCTTACTTTTGGGGTAGAAAAGAAAGAGACCAACATATCTTGGGCAGGTAACAGCCTTTTACTGGCCCCAGAGGAGAAAACAGCAGTGTCTGTGCAGGCAGGGAGGGTTTTATTGCCCCAAACACCTCAGTTTTCAGTTAGTTGTGGGGAAGGAAGAGGTGAAAAGGAGACATTACATCCAAGCCCTTCTTCCACCACTCTGCTGTAAGCTCCATTTGCTGAATGAAACTCCAGTCTCGTCCTGTAAGACATGTGAGGCTCATTTTTAACAAGCTACCCATACACCAAAGGGGCAAACCCTCTAGTCTCAGCTCTCTTCTCCTGCAGGACTACGTGCCACGTGATGGACCAAGCTGTAGGGTTGCAGCAACCGCGCTCGTCTCCCGGCCAGCCACAGGATGGAGCAGCAGTGGCTGCAGCGCAGGCTGCCAGCGGAGGTGAGCAAGCCTTCTGCGTGGCTCTTCTCCTGCATAGTGCCCCGTGCCAGGTGCTGCCAGCTGGCAGATTGCAGCCCGCTGGCCTCGTCTGGCCCTTGGCTTCGTGGTGCAAGAGGAAATGCTGCACTGTTCATACAGATGAGGCTTTGCTGCAAGAGGCAGCCAGGACCCATCACCAACACTGCCCGAGACTGGGCAGCAGAGCATGAGGAGGCTGCAGGCAGCAAAAATTTCCCAACCTATCTCACAAAGATCAACTTAGAATCATAGAATCTTAGAATCATTTCAGCTGGAAAAGACCTGCAGGATCACCAAGTCCAACCTTATTCCCAGCTCCATCAAAACCACTAAACCACATCACTAAAAGCACAACATCTCCCCGGCTCTTCAACACCTCCAAATACGGTGACTCTGCCACCTCCCTGGGCAGGCTGTTCCAGT
>JANHFX010001497.1:171832-184301 GCA_027560015.1 Chloroceryle amazona | reverse complement strand
GCGCGGCTCGCGCTGACCACCGCCCGCGCGCAAAGAGCCGACCGGCCGGTTGGGCTCTACCACTTAGGCAGGGGGGGAGGGCAGCCTCTCAGTAACGAGCCGACGATCTGCCGGCCTTTGGGGCGAGGAAGGCACTCATTGGGCTTCGGAGATGTATCTGCCCGCAAGCGGGAAACCCCTGACAGAAAACGAATTTATTTCTTTTTTACGGCAGCGGGTGCGATCCGCTTTTATGTCCTCAGGCAGGGCGGGGGGAAGCTGGGAGGGTGGATTCTTCCGCTGCCTGCGATCCCGTCAGGCTCGTTCAAGGAGGGGGGGGAGGAGCGCCCCGCCCCTTCTCCTCGCGAGCCGCTCATTTGCATTGACGCAGGGCCGCGCGCCAGGGGCGGTCAGAGGTGGGGCGCGAGCGCAGCGGCACGAGCCGGGCGGGTGGCCGGGGCCCAGCCGAGGGAGCTCCACCCCCTCGTCGCAGCGGGGCCGCCTCGCCCGCGCACGCGGCAGTCCTCGCCCTCCGCTGGAGGTCAGGGCCGGCGGTCGTGGCCGTGGCGTCGATGGTCTCCCCAGCGGCTCGGTCATGTGGGGCTGGGGGGCTGGACCAGAGTGACGCAGAGCGGGTGTCATGCTCCCACCGTGCTAGGGATGGGGGCCCGCTGTCTTACTCTGTCACTTCTGGCCCTGTAGTGCAGTGGGGAGCGTCAGAGCTCCGGAGTAAAGCTTGGACTGTCACCCTTCCTTTCCACCCAGATCCTGCTATTAAAGCATGCCACTGCTCGGCTGGGCTCCTCAGAGACACACAGCGCAGGCCAAGCCCATAGAATTACAGAATATACCGTATGGGAAGGGACCTTTCAAGGTAATCAAGTCCAACCCCCTGTAGTGAGCGGGGCGTGGTTTACTAGAACAGGTTGTGCAGAGCCTCATCAAGCCTGACCTTCAATGTCTGCAGGGATGGGGCTTCCACCACCTTCCTGGGCAACCTGCTCCTGTGTTCTACCACTCCATAGTAAAGGACTTCTTTGTAATGTCCAATCTAAATTTACCCTTTTCCAGTTAAAACCATTGCCCCTTGTCTTACCGCTACATGCCGCTGTGAAGAGTCCCTCCCTAGCTTTCTTACAGGCCCCCTTCAGGTACTGTAAGTCTGCTATGAGCTCTCCCTGGAGCCTTCTCCAAGCTGAACAATCCCAACGCTCTCAGCCTGTCCTCACAGGAGAGGTGTTCCAGCCCTCTGATCATTTTTGTGGCCCTCATCTAGACATGCTCCATCAGGACCACGTCCTTCCCGTCATGAGGGCTCCAGAGCTAGACATGATAGTCCAGCCGAGGTCTCACTAGAACAGAAGGGCAGAATCAGCTCTCTCAATCTGCTGGCCATGCTTCTTTTGATGCAGCTCAGGATGCGTTTGATGCCTAGCCACATGTGGTGTTGCCTTTTAAGGTATTTCCTGGACAGATAATACTAAAGGTGGGGTTTTACCTTTTCCATCTAATGGAAACACGGCTCTTGGCAACTGTTTAATGCAAACAAAGAGGTCAGCAACTATAGATGTAATGCTGTTACAGATGTAGATGTACCTAAAAGACTAAAGTAAATGAGCTCTCCTTGTGCTCTGTGGAAGCCATAGTTCAGCAGTGAGGGGATTAATACATGGCTACTGAATGTGAGAGTACATTGGGGAAGTGCCATTATGTGCACGACCTATTGTACTTTAGGTATCCATTAGTGCCAAAGACTGGATGTCTGCTTTCCAGTTGGCCAATGGACCTTTGCTCTGACCTAGTGTAACAATTCTTATTTGTTAAATCTATATGTGTTTGTTATACATGTAAAATATAGAGGAAAAAAATTGATTCAGCACCTGCAGTCACCTCTGATGTGATTGTAAACCTATGTGGGTATCTGTATCTGGATATCTATGCTGTCTTGCAAGGTTAAGATGAAAGTACATTTGCAACATAGAAGAGCAATTTATACATATTTATTTTCCATGTATTATGGCTTAGTACTCCAGAATTATTCATTATATTGGCATCTGTTTCAAGAACTCTGCAGCAACCACCTTACAAGTGGTAAAAAAAGAGTGCAGACCAAGTCCAAACAGATGATCGCATGCTGAGTAAATGTTGCTGGCCAAGTAATGGTTCATCTCTGCATAGTGAGTTGCTTCACGGCATAGTCCTTATAAACATCACTTATGTGAGCTGCAGAACTGGTAGCATCTGGCTTCCCTTTGGGTTCATGTCATACACCTGACATTTGGTTATGTGCAAGCCTGAACAGAAGCTGTCCTCCACCTGGGGCATTCTCAGGCATCTAGCAAAGGTCGAAGCAATGCTGCAGTGTCTCTCCTCTAACCAGCTGCCTATTTCTACAAAGTGTGTAGGGGCTTATTGAGTTGGTTGGGTTTTTTTTTGTGTGTAAGTTGTCAGCTTCTCTGTCCCTCACCATTACATCAAGCCCAAATTCTAGTGATTCATCCTTCAAAACAGCTATCATGGTATGCAGAGTACTCCTTTTGAATTGACTGAAAGACAAGAGCACTCTGATCCTCTGTCACAGCTTATCTCTACCATAGTTGCTGCCTACCCCAGTCATGCATGTTATTGAAACAGCCTTCATGTGGTGAACACCATTTAATTTTAAGCATGCAAAAAATAAGCATCCACTTTGTATTAGCTGCCTAATCTACAAACACGACAGGTGCTACCAAAGAATGACTCATCCTACCCTAATGCAGGTACCTTTAGAGAGAGAAACCTGATCTCTCTTTCAGATGGTTATGAGGAAAGCTTCTGGACATCTTGCTGCAAAATCCAGGAGGTCTTTGGTGCTCCTTGGTTTTGCAGTATATGTTTCTTGGCTCTGATACAAGCAAGAACAACTCTACAAAGTTAAACCAAGAGTCTTTTGGGCTGTACGTCCTGTCTGTTCAGCCATCAAGTGCCATCAAGAAGTGCTGACTCTTGTCTGTAAAGTATCACTGTTTGTTTTCTTTCTCCAGTTCCCAGTTTCTTGGTTTTTGACCATTTGCCTTCGCACCCTCTTGCTTTAATGTTTTCATTTCCCTTGTAATCAATCCCTTGATTCCTTCCTGCTTTCTTTTATCTTAGCTGTCCCTTTCTAGGGAAGGTTTGAGAGCTTGATAGGAATGTAATAGTGTCTGAAAGTAGATGCCTAAACAAATGTGTAAGCACAGGCTAAGCATATATAATGCTTCCTTCAAACATTTTCAACTTGGGAACTTCCTAGATTTGCCTTTCCAGACCTTAGGGGATATGGGAGTGCTGGGATGACGCATTCCCTGATTGTTACCAGAAAGCAACTGTGTGCTTGTGCCTGATAAAGAGAGCACACTAACAGACACCATCCCCCCACCCGCCATCATCTGAATGACTTGTGGAAGTTGGAGAGTCACGGAGCTCAGATGAGTTGCTTAGACTAGGCAACAAATGTTACGAGAAAGGAATGCCAAGCCATATGCAATATCGCTGTACGTAATATGTAAATTGAAAAAAACAGATGTTGCAAAACAATCTGTCAGTGCGGTAAAACCAAATATACCTAAGTTACGGTTCTTGCAGCCATGAATCAACTTGCTTCTGTGTATTCATTGCATCAACTTCACCTAGGATGCTTGTGGCGGAGCAGGATCTGACAACTCTCCTTGGTTTGTCAGTGCCTGAAAGACAAAGATCATCTTATTTGTCTGATGTTCTGCATCATCCACTGTGAGCTAAATTTGTGTGGCAAATTGAACCAGCAATGCTATAGAAGATAAAACATAAAGTCAAATCACAATAAACTATATAAAATAACACTGTATAAAGATAAATCAAATAAACTGTAAGGATTACAAAGCAGCTCTTCTGATGGCTCTTTGGGTGATGTAAAATGAATCATCAAGGCAGTGGCTTCTGAATTTTGCCCCTGAGTGGTTATTATCTCTTCTAGAAATTATGATGCTCATCTTATATGCTTACCTCTTTATAAACACAGGAGGGTAACACCTGCTGTTGACCAGTGTTAGTGACAGGGTATTATTACACGACAAAAGATTTGGGCCCACCATTCTATTTTTCTGTTTGAAAAAAAAAACTGTTAGCAGTTTTAAGAACTGAAGGAGATTGTGCTGAGATGCTACCTGCTTCAGAGTGGTCTGTGGATTTAGCTTCTTTAAAAAGTGTCCATTCTTGGGATAGGGTCCATACTTTATCCTAATCAGACTCCACTAAACAAGTGTTACAGTTTTGGTGAACATAGATAAAATCATGAAAATGATAAAAATTTAGATAGAATATGTAGACTTTTCTGTGCATACAGAGTTACTTCAGTGCTTCCTCATTTTGTAAATTAATATGAACACCAGAATATCAGGAGCCTGACAAATGAAAATAACTCTGACTGCTGCTTGAATCTGCTGTCTCCTTCCTATTAGCTAGTTGGAAAATTATTGCGGCTATGATTTTTAATATAGGCTGCAATAACGTGCACATTAAAATCTTCTTTGCTTTCATTCCAACACTAAAATCATCTTTTCTGATGATTTTTTGCATGTTATAGCTAAAAATAAACATAGCTACAGATAGTAACAGACTTCAGAAAACCTTTTCCTTGTGGAGTGTCTCAGCATAGAGACTCATCGTCTGCTTGCAATGCAACAAATGGTTCTTTCCACAACCCACAATATTTATAGGCCTTTCACCATTTACAGTGATTTACAGCTCCATTTGACCTCTCTTCCAAGGCTCTACAGCTACAAGAAAATCAGGGTTTTTGATATCAGTTGCTTGTTTACTACTATACTTTTCCTTCTCCCTTTTCCACATCTTCTCTTCCTGGGTTCTTTGTCAGCACTCTGTATTTGAGGAGCTCTGTCCTGCACTGGTCATATGGGCTCTGCTAAGAGATCTGCCTCAATCTGCACTATGATCTGGCTGTTTAGGGAAGTACACAGTCTGCTGTCCTGTCGTCTGTGACTTGTGTCTCTGCTTTGTTCCTCAGTTTAAACTTTGAAACAGACCTGTGTATGCATTCCAGGAACAGCGCATTGTTCTACCTGGTAACAAAAATATATGATTCACGTACTTTTGCTAGAGCTGCTTCCCCTCAACCTTAAAGCTGATTTTTGTTAATGACTTTTCCTTCCATGGAAGCATGGAAAACAGTCTGGGACTGCAGGTTATTCATGTAGAAAAGCAGATGATGAGGTTTGACATTTCACGGGAAAAAGAGGTCTGAAGATATATATCAATGTGTTTTATTTACAGGTTTTATCTTCTTGATTTTTTTTAAACTCTGAAAATAATTATGCATTCTTAGGAAGGAGGTAGGCAAGTCTTTCAGCAGCAAGCGGTCTGTTGAGTCACAGTAACTTACCTTTTTTTCCTGGTGGTTTATCTCATTAAAATAAAAACATATTAATCATCCAGATATAATAAATTTGAGAAAGAAACCTTTTTTAGATCACTGTGTGTTGGAAGGAAATTAAAAGCAGTAGGAAAATCTAACACCAGGGATTGAGATAGTTTGTTTTATTCTGTTCTTCCCATGCCCATGTTATGCTTGTCTGTTTGTTTGTTTGTTTTAAATCTAAAAATCTTAGAATTCACAGGAGACAGGCAGCTTTATTGCTTTCTTTCTTTATTCCTTTATTCAAAGCCTGACTTTCATCACAAGAGATATGATGCCTGTTGGATTTGAAGGACATGTGTTCAGGTCACAAGAACGCAAAGCAGTGATTTAATTTGTTCTTTTCTCCTTTTTGCCCTGGAGTTTAACCAGCACATTAGGCTAATATTTTCTTGCTTGCTAGTGGCAGTTTCTGGTTTGTGTGTTTTTTGGTGGTTTTTTTTTTATTTTATTTTTTTGTGTGTGTGTGGTTTTTTTTGGTAGTGGAAGTCATTAGACTTTCTCCCAAGAGAATCACTGCCAGAGTAAACAGAATCTACATGACAGGAAAATAATGTTTGTGGAGTAGTCAGAATTCCATGTTTTACAGACAAGTATTTATGGCAACCAACTAGTGAATTAAAGTGAACAAAATCCTATTTCTAGTTTGTTGCTTCTGCTATGCTAATTGAATGTGGCAATTTCTGCTAGTTTCTGAGCTATGCAGTGCAAATTCTGGATATTGGTTGTAATTTAGGATGAAGAAAAATATGAGATGCAACTCAGTTTAGAAAAATGATTTTTTTTTTTTAATCATTGGGAATTGAATAGTGCATGTAAACCCCTTGGGAATTGCTATTGTCTCTAAAATGTTCTGCATGTGGTTGGCAAGAACAACAAGGACAGAAGAAAGTACAGCTAAAAAATTCATAAAGACTGTCTGGTGGAATGCATTACAGTCAGCTGTATACCTCTGTGCTCTTATCCCTCTGAACTGATAATTTTTAGCTGAGATGAAACGTTCTGAGGAACAGGAGGCTGGCAGATTTGCAGCGTAGATTGTTTGAAGGTTTAAATACTGTGACTATCTCATCTCACTGTAAGTCTGTAGATATAATGTAAGCTAGAGTTGCTGAAAAGTGATCGAATGTCTCCGTGTGTACACCATACAAAACTGTGAAGAGCTTATTTTCTGTGTGCTGCGGAATCCTGCACACTTCCCACCACTCCTCCAGGATAGCAGTATTTCGCCAGTGGAGCAAATGCACTGCAGAGTTGTTGAGGATGAGACCACATCTAATTCTTTTTTTAGGCAGTGGCTTTCACAAAGGGGACTGGTGCTAACTGGAAACTGCTGCCAACAGCATCATATGTTTCATGACAAATGTAAAGTGTTCAAAAAGTTGGCACTACAAGATAGAGATACTGTCAATCTCTCTTTAATTCTCAAAGTGGCTTGTAGGATTTTAAAGCTTGTGTTGTTGCTGCTGCACTCATGTATCGGATAGCATTTTTAACAGCCCTTATAATATGGCTGGTTAGCTTGGTTATATTACTAGGCCATAAACCAAAATTATTCCTAGGATATAGAATACTAAGGTGCTGTTTTTTTCCTATGTGCTATGTGCAGAAGAGTTGGCCCAGTAGTGTGTGCTGCTATAGTCAGAACACAGTATTTTCTCATCTTCTTTTCTATGTCCATTACAGATGTAGCTGCCACTATTTACCAAACATGAAGATGTTGCTCACAGATCTGGGGGTAAGTTTGAGTTCTGGTTTAAAGAATGAATGAGACATCTCTACTAATTGCATGAATGTTCAGTGTATATTTTATGTTCGTGATTATTGTGGTGTAGGAGGCTCCTGGAAATTTTAGGGAATGATCTCAGTGATCATAGGAGAGGTCTCCAGAAATTTGTATAACTGACTTGTGCTAAGAATAACTGCATGATGCTGCCAGTGTTGGAATAATCTGTTCTGAAGGGTTGTGTACTGTAGTCTGACTGTATTTAGGAGATGAGGTAGGAGACCCAAAAAGACTCTGGACATTTTTCAGAAAGGAGGCTTTGAAGTAGAGTTCACTGAATCCTGTAGGTAGCCCTCATCACATCTGCAGCAGGGGGAAGCCAGTATGTGTCTGTAGCAAGGTCTGCTCCTCTACAGGAGTGTACGGACCACATAGCAAGTTAAACAGGAGTATATGTTTGCACCTCAGAAGGCTCTTAAAATGCATGCTTTAAATTGCTACAAGAAGGTTTATTAAAGTTCACTTATTAAAACTCTGAAAGGTAATAGAAATGCAGGTTTCCCTTCTGAGCTCTAGGATCTGTGTTGTAGTAAAAGCAAAAGCAGTCCATCTGATTTATGTATGAAAATATATTCTCTTGTACCTGACTTTGTTTACTCTTTGAGTGTAAGATGGATGTTCACTGATTTTACACCACCACCCACTGTTGCAATAAAATAATTTTCAACAGATTCTGTAAGAAATTTGCTGGTTTAATTAATATGGAATTATCTCATAAATTAGCAGTAAAGACCCTTCAGATTCACCATAGAATTAAAATTAATCAGACTAGAACTGAAAAAACTAGAGATTAAAATTAAGAAAGCAATTAACCATATTATTGTGACTAATTATGATTCTATATCCAGTAATCAAGGAGGGGTCAAAAACTCTAAGGCTGGCCATTTTGCTATCAGAGCTCAGCTAGTCAGGAGCAGCTATTGAGCTCGAGGGTAGAATGGTCTCCCTCCCATTTGCTGAGAGTGTGCACCATCTGTTACAAAATACCCCAGCATCCACGGCAGGGACTGGCCCACTGATGAGGCTGTGCCTCTGGCAGGTAGACGAGGCAGGCCTGGATGTAACAGAGTTGAACTCAACTCTGCCATACAGCAAACGAATGCTCTCTCAACACTTGGCTGCTTTTCAGTCATGTCCCAGATACCTTCCCCACCCCTGGCTCTTTTTTTGGTTTGTTTTTTTTTTTTTTGACTTACTAAGTTAAATTTTTGAACAGTGTAGGGTGGCTGATACTGAAGCTTTCACTTATTTTCCTGCTGGTCTCTCTCCTCCTTCTGAATATACCTAGCTGTAGTTGGGACTCAGAAATAAGAAGTTTTGAGTCCTCATAATAATTTATCTTTGATCTAATGATGAATTACAAATCAATGTTAAGCTTCATCACTTTTGACCGTTCATGCTGCTATGCTGATACAAAGACATTGAGAAGCAATATGCCAGATTCACCCTGTATATTTTGATTACTAAAACTGCATTATCTGTGTGGTTCTTTCTTAGTGCTCATGTCTAACATTTTTAATAATTGTAAAGAAAAGCAATCCAAGAAAAATTCCTGCCAAGAAACTATGTAAAAGCTGAATGTGTTATAATATCCATGTTAAAATATTTTAGAAGTGCATTAGCGATACAAAAAATAATTGAAACCTAGGAAATGTAGTGAAAATATTGCGCTTCAATAAAATGAAATATATATATATAAAAGAAGCACATGGTTAGAGTCATCCAGACAACCTTAATTTTCTTCTATAATGAGAACCTGAGGGAAACGTGGAGTTAAATTGAGTTTATTTCTGCAGACTATATTTTTAACCCTTTATGCACAGTTTTACTGAAAAGATTACGGTTGCTGAGATTCCTTAATCCTTAACTCTTCTATGTTAGTAAATGTTTAGCTTCTTGTAAATTTAATCTAACTCTAAGAACTGGAAGTTCTGCTTTCTAACCACATAGCTATGAGGTGAAGGACCTTGGGAAGATCAGCCTATTATGTTCAGCTTTTATACAGAGAATACAAAACCTATTATAATTCTGTCATTTCCTCTCTCATCATGGTATTGAGAGCTCAGATCCGTTTTGATGCAGTGGCACAAACCAGTTTGCTGGTTTAGTATGGCTTACAGAAGCTACTTTGCAGAACTGATGATCACATATGCCACAGATCGATTGTACCCATGATATTAAAAGGGAAGAATACCTAGATCTTTTAAAATTCCCAAACCTTAGTAAATATCCTTGAGTAATTGTGATACCATTTTGGTTCAATGTGCTTTGACCAGTCAAAAATGAATCATCTGAGGAATCTCTGTTTTCATATTCGTAATCTTTGAGTGTGTGTGTGTGCTTATATAGTACGTTGTAACTGAAGAGCAGAAAACCCCATAGAATTTCTACATTAGGAAATCAAAGGGCTTTTTTCTTTTTCTTTTCTTTCCTTTTTTTTTCCTTTTTTTTTCCCTCCCAAATAACCTCTCTTTTCAACATTGGAAGATCTTCTTTATCTGTGGAAATTTACCAGAGACTATAGTAGTATAATTATGCCTTGTGGATGCTTTTTAATCTTGCATGAATGCCTGTAGAATTCAAGCATCCACATGGGGAGTTATACCATCAGAACTATAGGGGTGTAATTATGCTGGTGAATTCTGTAAGAAGGGAAATGCTTTATGAAAGGGAATTTTATTTTGGCTCTTCACTTTTCAGTTTATTCATGTTCTGAACTAAAAGGAGTTTATCAAATCAATGAAAGTAATGAAAATTCAATGGTTATCAAGTAGGCTGTCAAGTGCTGGGGAAATCAGAAAGTAATAAATATATACATTTCCGGATAACATTCATGTGCATTTTTATTCTTATTCTCTTGCTAGTGTTTGAGTTTATGAGGGGTTTAGTGAAAGGTTAATAAACAAAGCCTGGTGTTGCTGAGTCTCGTAAACTAATATAACCAATAGCTAAACATTGGTAGAATATTAGAGTTTCTTAGCTCTCATAAAAAGCATCTGGGGTTTCACACAAATATGACACTGGAGAATTACTTGAATGCTTTTTAGTCTCTGTAGAACCTTTGCAGCTAGCACTGACCACATCAGCTATTGAATTTCTGCATGTAAATTTTCCTGTATCCTAGTTTAATTGTAATTTCTTAAAAATGTGAGTCCTAGAACAGTGGTCAAAATGTTCTTTACAAAAGTAGCACATTTACATGAAAATAACTTGCAATGTGTCAGTAAGGCTGCAGTAACACTTTAATAATTATTTATGAAATCTGCTTAGAGTGAATGACGAGCATGTCTCTATGTAATTGCTGTATAGGCCTTAAGACAAGAAGAGCCCAGTCATTTTGATGATGTAATCCAGTTCAACCTGAGTACTGACCACAAAGCACTGCTCTGTAAGTCTTGCTTGAAGATCATTATTTCAAGGTGAACTTCATTAGAAAGATGTCTGGTTCACATTTAAAGAGTTCAGAGAACAAAGAGTCCACCACATCTATACCAACGCTCAATGTTCAGGTGAAGTGTCTTATTTGTGGTCTGAATTTAGCTTTGACTTAACTTGTTGAATCTTTGCTGGATTAATAAAGCCTTTAGCACTGGACATTATTCAATGAAAATACTTAAATGCTGGGATCAAGGCATTTCAGCCCTTTTTTGTTGTTAAGCAAATCTCGTTGAGGTGCTTTGGCTTCTAACTGTAAGGAAAGACTTCTCTATCACCAGTTTTTCCTGTATTTTCTTTCAAGTGTTCAAACATCCTTCTTACATAAGGACATCAGGGCTGTCAGCAATGGTATTACTAATGAGGGAATTACAGCATGAGCTGAGCAGAAGTGTGCTCTCCTCTTTCTGTTTTTGAAGCATGGAGGAAGATATAAGTGCAAATACATTGCTTCTACAAAAATTTTCAGCTTTCCTGTTTCTTGTCACAACACTTTTAAGAGAGATGTGTATGGTATGTGTGGTTTGTACAAAATAGGGTTGCATTGAATAAGAACCTATCAACAATTTGAGGCATAATGTGTAAGACATCAAAACCAGCTAATTGTTTCTATCTATATTTACTGACAAAATTTGTAGTAGTATCTTAGAAAGTCCTCAGTGAATGTGAATGGAGAGAGAATGCCTTGAGAAAACTGAACTAAAACTACATGGGAAGTCTTCTTTTCAGTCTGGAGTCCTAACTAACAACTATCTATTTCCAGAAGCATTAAGTATTTTTGTTTATTTTGTATTTTTTAGTCAGAACAAAACCTTGATTGTTACTGAGTCATATGGAAAAGCCTAGGTTGGAAGGGAGCTCTGGAGATAATCTGATGTTGAAAGCAGGACCTTAGATGAAATGATCAGGGGCTTGTCAAGCCCAGTGATTTCATGGGAGTTTTCCCATTTCTCTGGACAACCTGTTCAAAGTTTGGTTGCACTCATGGTGAAGGATTTCTTCTTATATATGAATGGGTTTCATCTGAAGCAACCTGTGCTCATATCACTGGGCATCTTTCTGAAGAGAATCTCCATCATCTCTGTAACTACCATTTAAGTGTTAGAAGACTGTTCCACTGTCTCTTCTCCATGCTGAACAAGCCTAGTTCTTTCAACCTTTCTTCATCTGTCAAGTTCTTCAGTCCTCTCATCATGTCAATGGCCCTCTACTAGATCTCGTCCAATTTTTAAATGTCTCTTTTGAACTAGAAGGACTAAGACTGGACACAGTATTCCAGATGTGGCCTAACAAGTGCTGAGGAGAGTGCAATTACCACATCCTTTGGTCTGCTGGCTGCATACTTACTGAGGCACTTAACCTGGGTTCTTCCACCTCCAGTAATACTATTTTATTTTTGATTACATATAATGAAAACAAAGCACAGAAGTTCATAAAGCTTCTGGAATTAAAGAGGAATTTTCTCCTTATTTTACCCTCAATGTCTTCAGCCTTCACCTGCAGTACAGGAGACCTAGGTTCAGTTCTTTTCCTCTTTTGAAGAGTTGAACTCATGTTGCTCACAGCCCTGAGCAGTGCCCTTGGGAGGAGGCTGCAACAAGCCACAACTTATTCTGGTGTTCCTTCAAAGTTCCATGTTGCCACAGAGATATTTTTCTTTAATATACTTTTGATGTTTCTTAGACTTGGGACTACAGGTGTCATACCTCCCCAGGGATTATTTATCATTTGTGCACCTCTTCTCTCTCTCCTCTCCTCCTCTCCTCTCCTCTCCCCCCCTCTCCCCTCCCCCCCCCTCCCTCCCCTCCCCCCCCGCCCACCCCCCTTCCGTCACCTCT
>JANHFX010001497.1:153951-171732 GCA_027560015.1 Chloroceryle amazona | reverse complement strand
GCAGACGGGAGCTGTGTTCAGGAGCTGGATTCTGGTACTGGATTCAGGAACACACCGATTGGGATCAAAGGCAGAACGGACAGAGTCCTCCTTGGATGCTTAGAGGAAGGAACCGAAAGAGGACCTGAGCCGAGCCAAGCAAATCTGGCAAAGCAGTCCAAGAGGGGAGAAGAGCCCGGGAGCACCCAGAGAGAGGGCAAGCGAGCAAGCAAGCAAGCTAGCGAGCAAACAGAGCCAAAACTAGCAAGCTAACAGAACCTATAGACCCTCCAGATCCCTCTGCTTTATATCAAATATGACATATATGGGCTGGAATACCTCGTTGGTCAGTTTGGGGTCACCTGCCCTTTCCGATCCTCCCTGCAGGTGCAGCCTTTCACTTTCCCACACCCCTCAATGTGGTGCACAGGATCCAGCAGTGGCTGGACACCAATCCTTGGTAGTAACTCTAACAATGGGGTGTTAAAAAGTAAAATGACGGAACAGAATTAGTTCTGTTCTCACTCCCAGGACAACTAGGTAATAAAAAGTTGATCAATATTCATTGCTACACTTGTTTTATTTTGGAATCTATATGCCAGAATGAAAAAATCAAACAAAACCACCACCATTAACACTGGCAGTTTGTCCACCCAGTAAAAATTGTGCAGTTTACTGCTCTGCATTATATCTCACTTGCAGATATCAAAGTATGAAAACAAAGATAATTTTAATTAGTATGTTTAAGGGAAATAATATTTCCATAGTACTTTTTAAAGATAATTAAAAAAATAATTTCAAAATTTGAAATGAGGATAATTAATTTGAAATTCCTAGTGTAGTGTGGAAATGGCACACAATTTTGTTCATTTCAGTATGAATAAAGCAGAACACGAGACTGGTGGGCAGTGCTGCAAGCACACAGGGGACAAATTCTGTCGCAATGGAGGACACCACTTTCTAGGATTGTCCACAATGTGAGAGGCAAAGATGCACTGCTATCAGTAAATCCAGAATGAGGACTTCTTCTGATCATCTTTAGGAAAAACAATGCCTTAAGTTTTGTAATCTCAGGAAAATCTCAAGGATATTGTAAAATAGAAATGTTTGCATCAGATGTGAAATGAATAAGCATTGGACTTTTCTGATGCACCAAACAGTGTCAGCCACTAATCATCAAATACTCACAGGTACTGCAGTACCCTCTGCTTTGTTGAAACAAAATTTTGGCACCAGGGAGTAGTATGTGAAACATAAAATCAACCGTTTCATCAGAACAACTTGTTTCCCTAACTGAGTGCTAAAAGGGGAAGTTTTAATGGAAAATGGGACTTTTGAAGGAAATCCTACCGGGTATTCTAAAGGCTATGCTTTAATGAGCACTCAAGTAAGTTACCTTGGAGAGGAAAGCTAGCTTAGTAAAGAAGGCACAAAGGTGATAATTAAACAAGAAATCAATGTTAAGTATGTAAAAGGGATGGCAGAACTGGGAACGAAAATTGAATCTACAAAATGTAAATGACTGTTAGAGAACATAAAGGTAATAAGAAATTATTAGTGGCCAGTAGAGCTTAAGACAATAAGAAGGTATTACCAATGTACTAGGAACAAAAGAACAACTAAATCAACTAAATAGATTTCAGTCTTGCAAAAAACAAAACAAACAAACAAACAAAACAAAACAAAACAAACAAAAAACAAAAAATGAGAACAGATGCAATGGCTGTAAATCAAAGCTTGAAAAATTCAATCACTAAAGGTGCCATGAGGGTGATTACACATAGGAATAAATTCCCGGTGTCGGTAGGTGGTAAACTTGTCATTACTAGGAATTTAATCCAATTGGATACCCTTTAATCTGACTGTGGAAACAGACTTGTGACTATCTCTGTAGATGGCTGTGGAGGTCATTTCTTCGGTGCTATCTGTACATCTCTGAATTTATATTTGTTCTTTGTCACTCTGTTCTTTTATAAACTGTTGAGGAGAACAGAGAGCTCTCATTGCCCTCAACATGTTCCACATGCTCAGCTCTGTGTTAAGACAATGACTAAAAAAAACCATCTCTTGCTCCAGGGCTACAGCTGGCAGCCTGCAGAGAGGCTGATTCCCTAGGTTAATTCTGGATTTTTTAATTTCATTTTTCTCTGAAGCCTTAGGGACAGGCATGGCTTGTTATAAAACCTTGAAGAGATGGGGCCAGTTCTCTACAGTGGAGTCCTCTTTTTTAGTTACATGTTATCTTCCATCTGGCTCAGGATGGATCAGACAGTTTCCTCCCTAAGTCAGGATAGCAAGGACTTTGATATCCTTTAACTAGTCTCTTCATTATGACATCTAGGCATATCTGAGATTGTAATTATGATCATTTGGGCATATCTCATATAATCAACTCAGTATCATTACTGCAGCCTGGGGCAGAGACATCACAGTTTTTTTGCCATTCATATTAGCTTAATTTCTTCAGGATTGACTTTTTTTTTCCCCTGTCCTTTTTTAGCATAACCCAACTCACTGGGAAAAGCAGTGGTAAACAGGTGAAGTATAATGTCACATACAAGACAACAGGTTGCCTGCTCTATTTTAAGTTCTACTGATTTTATAAAGATCCTGACAGCTTAATTTTGCTACAGTAAGAGTTATAGGCGACAAATACCAATTCTTTTTTCAAAACAGATACATATCAGTTGTGATGCTCAGCAGACTTACAGAGCTGCCACGCAGGCTGCTCGAGTGCTGTTTTGCCAGCTGCATGCAGCAGCTAACAAAGGGTTTGTTGTGCTAGCAGTAGTGTTGCCTCCGAGTCCGCCTTTTCTTCTGCAGGCCTCTTTGCCTTTTGTCTAAAAAACCTGCCTCTCCAAAGCAAAAATAGAAACCTTACTAATATTGCAGTACCAGAGAGAGAGAGAGGATGCAACAGCTTTTCTTATTGTTTTGGTTCTGTAGAACTGCAAATGGCAGTGAGTGGAAAGAAGGATGTCAGGAGTTACTGGAAACCAGGCTACTATCATCATTTCCTAAGAGGCAAATGAGTCTGCCACGGTTCTGTCTGGTGCCCGTGCTGGCAGGTGGCTCTGGTCGTACACTACTCTTTGGTGCACATGTGTGAAAGTACTCATGTGCTTCATGATGGTCCTCCTGAGGATCAACAGACACTTATTATCATCTCACAAAATTATGAAGAGACTTGCTGTTTCATCAACATCAGTGTGTTTTCTTCTTAAGCATGTGAGGAAGAGGCAGCCTCCTTATGTGAGCCCTTATGTATTATTTGCATGGATCCAATGGAGGGACTAATTTTCAATTGCTACTTGTGTGCAAGCAGAACTGGCACTTGCTTATGTAAATAATCATATTGAATTATTCTATAAGTCACCCTATGTATCATCTATTGTATGGTTTATCATATATCACTGGTTTGCATCTCAGATAACTTATCTGTAGCTCTTTATGCTTGTACAGAGGTTTGTACATAGTAGCTACAGGCAAAAACAAGTCCACCTGGAACGTTGGAGACAGGTGGATTGAGAGAGTTAAAACACCCAACAGATACAGATAATTCCTTGAATGGCAGAGCTAATGGGGACTGGTTTGCTCTGGCTTTGTATCTCATGAGATGTGGTTCACTCATATTCGTTACACTGAAGTGCCTCTACCATGGTACCTTCCAATATTTCTATGTCTTTGTAGTGAGATACCTCACTTCCCCTTAGCTCCTCTGCCACGATGTTGCACTTAGTTTTTTTCCATGGCTTTTAGCTACCATTGCCTGGCCTAATGACTGGGAATGGCCCAGCAGATGCTGTTTGGGAGATTCATGCATACAAGGTGGCTGACCAATTCTTGTAGAGTATGGTCAGCAGCTGCTACCAGTTGAAACTCATCAACTGCCCTTCTCCTCTGCTGGCAACAAAATTAATGACTTTCAGAGCTGCCTTCCATGATGTACTGAATATTGTACATCTCTGCTGTAAGACCGTACTATTTTAAAAATTGCTACACTGTTCAATCGGGTTGAAGCTGAACAGACATGACAGAGAGATAGTGTGATGCACGCAAGCTTCATTTCCTCAGGAAGCCAAGCTAGGAAAAAAACCCCTAAAACCTTCCTAGGAAAATTGTCAGCCAACGTTTGAGAAGTTTGCTGTTAATTATCAAAATGAAGAAGCAGAGTGTACTAACACAATGTTGATTCAAACCATCAGAATCGATCTCTCAGTAAATAGACCTGCTGAAAAATAATACATAAAACGTATCAGACTTATGACTCTCCATTTTAGCTTCTACATCTGGCCTTGTTGTAACAGCCTACAACCATAAAAATCACCGGCCTTTACTCAAACTCTACAGGATACACAGAATTTAGAAGGAGTGTTTTATTTCTAAGGTGTCAAAGAACCTGTCTTTAAGGTTGTTTATTCAGAGTGAGTAAATTGAACTAGGTGAGCCTGAATTAGCGTGGTGTTCTTCAGCGTGCCCATATTCCTGGCACTCATGGGGTCCTGTGTCTCTGGAGGACTGCTACTCTGCAAGGACTCCCACCAACCCTTCCTGTTGGCCTTTGTTGCTCTCAGAGCTTCTGCCCTGTGATAACCACATCTACATATGCTTTACAGAGCATTTTTGGATTAAATGATGCAAAAAAGATGAAGAAATATGATGCATTTCTTGTATCACTGTTTCTGCTGCTGTGAAGTCAGTATTTTAAAGGCTCGAAAGTTTCTGGACATGGATTTTTGATTTTTTTCTTAGAACCAGCCTTCAGTTGTTTATACACTTGATATCTACCATCTGAAAGCCAGTCAGGAACTGCAGCTTTTACAAATCATCCCTTATATTTTTTGTTAATCCAGGCCTTCCTGCACTTTACTTGGTTGTTGTAAATGCAGTTTATAATTTATACAGAATGTGGTTCATCTGTCCTGTGACTAGGAAATGTTAAAAGAAAGCATTTGGTCATAGTTTATGCATCTCGTGATGCAGACTGAGAAAGAACCCAGAAGAATTAGGCATTGAAATTTCATTAAAATGCTGTGGAAGTGAAGCATATAAACTCGATTAAAAAGCTCAACCATTATCTGTAACTCTTGTTTTTTCTCCAAATTAATTTGTGTATAAGCTTGCTTAGGGGAGAGAAGTGCATGTGATAGGTTTTGCACACCTTGCCTTCTTTTTAGTGGTGAGGTGCAACCCTGCCTTAGAGCTTCGGCACCATGTGGCACTCTCACCTCTTCCATTTTTAACTGCAGATTCATGTACCCATCTAACTACTGATTTTATAGTTAAAACCTTATTTTCATAACCACAGAAATGAATGTAAGTATCTGATCAATAAATATGTTGATACAAAGAATAGTTTGGTGACTATGATGTTGAAAATGTATAATCTGTATATATGACATTCTGGGAAAGAGTTGTACTTTTTATCACTCTAAAATGTTCATGGAGACAAAGCTGAATAGAAGTCAGTTCAGAAAATAAAATTGTACTGCAGAATGTAAAAGAACTTGATATATTGCTTTTAAATACAATGCAACATGATTAAAGGTTACATGTAGTATACTGTCAGACGTCTAACAGAACACAAAATCGTCCTCTGTTTGCAAGAATCAGTAGAGTACAACATGATAAATATAATGAAGAGCAAGATGACAGATCAGTTGGATACATTGTCAGAGGAAGAGGAGCAAGTAAGGAGCAGTTTGTTCAGAAGTCAGAAGGGATTGCTGCAAGCAGTACAGAATGTGGTTGCTGGAGGAAAGAGTTAATAATTGTGCCAGCAATGTTCAGCCCCTATTTATCGCAAGAGAGAATTAAGGGCTTTCTTGCCTAGTGATGAAAATAGAAGCCAAATTTAAGTTGTTTCTTGAAGGCAGATATAATTAGATTGTGCAACTTTTGGCTTTTGGGTCTAAATAATAGGATGAGAATGTCCACACTAAATCAGACAAGGATATGGTCTCCTAACTGTTTCTTAGGGGTGAGCATAGGGCAAGCACAGAGTGCTACTTTCCCCAGTTTCTCTCTGTGTGCAATGCACATGCTACTTTAACTGTAGATTTAAGAGCATTATATATTTATTAGCCCTTGCTGAATCCTTTCTCTATAGATTGTTCTAATTATTTATTAAACCCACATATATTTTTGTTACCACAATATTTTTGTAGCAATAAACTATACAGTGTAGCTGTGAGTTGTAAGGAAAAAATACTTCTGTTTGATTTAAACTGTGATATTTTGGTGCCTACCAAGTCTTACAATATGAGAAATTATGAATTGTTCCTTACTTATTATCTATGCTATTCTCACTTTTATATACAGTTATTGCCTCTTCCAAGTTGAAAAGTACTTTCATCCATCCTCATACAGTTATAGTAGTATGCTGCTATTCATCTTTGTTGTCCAGCATATACCATTCCTACTTCTAATAAGTCCTTGGACATAGATCAGTTAGACTTTGGTGAAGTATTTTAGATGCAGATGCAGTTGGGTTTTATACAGTGGTATAATATCTTGTCTTTTGACTTTTCATCCTTACGTAACGATTTGTAACATTTAGCTTGCATCTTCTGTCTGCCAATAAGCAATGGACTGATGTTTTCAGAGGTGTCAACAAGGAGTCTGAGATTTTTCCTAAAGTGACAATAAATACTTTATTTATTATTTATCACTGTATACGTGCAGTTATTTTTTTCTTTTTCCCCATGTGTATTACTTTGCATCTATTGATATTAAATAATGTTTACAATTTTTGTTGCTGAATCACTTAGTGTTCAGTATAACAACACCTTTGGAAGTATTGACTGAGTAATTTGCATCATCAGCAAACTTTGCCATCTCATTATTAATTGCCTTTTCCAGATCATTTATGACTATACTGAAGAGAACAAATTCAAATGCAGATACCTGATTGCTTCTCTCCCATGGTGAAAACATTTTTTTACTTCACTCCAACACATCATTAAGCTACTAAAGAATTTTTATCCTTCTGATAACTTAGTTTCTTTAAGAGCCTTCAGAAAGAGATCTTGTCAAAACACTTTGACTTCTGGAAATCGTAGAACATTATAGCAATCTGCCTTCCCAAACTGACTGACTTCTTTAAAGAACTATTAATATATCAATTTCATCAACCAACAGTAAATTGAAAAGCCCAAATTCAGTCATGTTTTTCCTTCTGCAAATATTACATTATTTGTATGCTAAAAATATCTGCAAGTGCTTTCATTATTAGCACCAAGGCTTTTAGCAGTTAGTGACAATTTCTGCAGAAAAGTTATTCCTATGATGCCAGAAAACTCCAGAGTGAGGTGCAGACTTTCATTGACCCCAACTGGAGCATGGTTTCTTAGCGATAGAATTCTTCTATTTATTTTCTGTAAATGACACATCCCTGAAGCAACAGCGAAGGAATGAAAGTTACATTTTATCACAGTAGCATTTGCAGAAAAGTGAACCTGTGAAGTCCCTATTCATAATAAAACTTGGGCCAGCCGTGAGTTCCTAAAATTTTACCTGCAGGTGCTTAATTTTTTTATTTAAAAATTCATATGTGAGCTTCATGAACTTCTGATTAAACTTTTAAATAAATTAAGAGTGAGAGGATTAGTCAGGGAATTGGAAATGAACCATGGTATCTTTTGCCTCTAGCTCAGCATTTTGAAGGCAACCCAAATGAGATGTGACAAAATGCAGTGCCGTCTTTTCTTTTTGCTGACCTATGTGTAAGTAGAGTTTGGTCTCTGCCAAGTTCTTTGTGTGTGAATGGCCACATCACTATCCCTGCTACTGTAATTAGCACTAATTTGTCCTTTGTTGGAATTTAAAATAAATAGGCCATGATTTAGATATCACAGAGACTAAATTATCCACTTAGATGATCCACACACACTAGATGAACAGCCTGCTTCCCCCATCCCTCCCCTTTTCCACCATTTGACAGTTATGAAGATATGTTTTAAGTGGCTGATACATATAGTTCTCATGTTGCACCCTATTTGAAATTTAAACTATAAAATTCTGTTGAAGGACATTTCCTGAGTGTGAGTCAAATGAAGCTATGTTTTAGTTTGTTTTGGGTCTTAGTTGCTGAACAATTGAACAATTCCTGGCCTCTTTGGAGATGTGAAGAACTTGAGGGGAATTCCTGATTGGTACGTGTTCAGAGAGATGCCTTTACTTCTTCAACCACCAATCTAAACTTCCTAATGCTTCCTCTGAAAAGAATATAGTTAACCTAGGTTGTCCCTCTCTTATCATGACTGTGATGCCATTTCTGCTGCCTTTTGCACTGCCTTGCTGCCAGAATATCTTCAGACCTGTAGGTACTACCATGTTGTTTCTCCTGGTCTTTTCTCACTTATATATGACATCATGCACTAATAGATGTTCTGGGAGGGGAAAGTCCACCTTTAGAGGAACACTGGATACAGCTCAACATTGGCACGTGTGCAGTCTGTGAGTGGTGGCCATCACACTATGCCTTTCTCTTTGCTTGATTCTGAAACTCCAGCTGGTTCTTCTTTTTTCTCCAAAATACCTACTGGATTTTCTGTTATTGTCTCCATCTGAACTTTTCCTCTGTTCCTTGTAGAGAAGAGGAAAGGTTAGCAGCTGACAAAGGGCCAGTTATTCAATCACACAGCTTGCCAGTTGTTGCCACTTCAACAGTGAATGTGGTGGGCCAGTAAGTCTGATTTTGCTGCAGTGCAGAGCACAAAAAAAAGAATGTACAATGCACATGAGGCTTCTGGTCAAAGTGTGATGGCACAGGAACCTGTCATTGCTCTTCTGGGGTGGTCATTATCCAAATGACCTCTACATTGTGTTAATGGGAAGAAAATTATTGATGACCTCAATGTCTCTTGCACTGGATTATTTAAAAAGTGCTTAGCATTGTCACTAGAGCCAGTGCCATGTGATGGCCTACTGCAACACTTTAAAAATCCTACATCTTATGCCAGCAGCATGAAGGTCTTCAGTCTACAAATGCAGATGTGTGCCTTCAAACAACACAAACACTAGATGTTATTTCTAGAAGTAAAGAGAAGCAGTGTGAATCTGCTTTTCCCATATTTTCAAGAAATCATTGACTATTTTAGGTCTTTAATTAAAACAATGATTTGGACTTAGTTGTAGAACAGCAAAAAGCTGCAGGCTCTTTCAGTGCAGGCAAAAACTTAAGCTGTCAATATTCAATTCATAAAATAACTAGAATTTCAGCAGTCAAGTAGGAGATGTTTCTTGTTTCCCATGTTAGGTCATCATTTTCTTTTAGAGATAGTTCATATTGTCATTATGTGCTCTATGGAGGTGATTCATGTGAGCATTTTGGAGTTCAAAGTCTGCTAGCTGTCCTTTCTTCTAACCTTCCACACGGTTTTTCCACATTAACAGCATGATTCTGCCTGCTGTTTTCAAGTGAAACAGCTTCTCATATACACCTTACACATAAAGAGGCTTCTAAGTGTGTCAGGCTAAGGATGAGAAAGCTCAATTACACACTACCTGAAAATTATCCCTGCTTGTTCCAAAATGACATTGCTTAATGAACAAATAGGGGTGTTTTTTTTTATTCCAGTCCAGCTAGATGACAACTGCTACCACTTGGAAATGTAGATATAATATACATATATATATATGTATATATAATTGCACGGGGTTGAAGGTCCCCAATAATGAAGTAGTCCTTCTTCTGTAGAGAAGTAACTATTCCATTATGACTATGCTAATATTGGCATAACTGCAATACACAAACCCAGATGTATCATTTAACTATCTTACTATTGTTAAAGTGGGCAGTGTAACATTTATGTGTATATAAAGGCTTAGAGCAGAGAAATGTTCAATACATTTTTCCTTCCGGGGAAGTGTCTACTATTTTAGGAAGACCGTAGCTGCCTTGATAATGTGAAACTTTGCTCAAACTCTGTCAGTTCAATTCTGTCTATATAGCCAGACATTAAATTGAGTTAGTGGCTTACGTGGTCACCGCGTATCAGCAGAGAGAAGACTATGTGCAATCTAGACTATGTGCAATTTTACCATAGTGAATCTTTTTTATTTTTCTCAAACTGTCACAAATTTACTGATGTGTAAAGAAGCCCCTTTCTAGAGCCAAACCAAAACACTGGGTTTGGGTTTGACTCTGAACAAAAGCTCGTTCTTTATTTCATAAGTTTTATTAAAAGAGTTAAAAGAATTATTATACAAATGTTAAATGAATATCTCATCTCTTGATGACAATTCTGCTTATGGCAAGAACATTGCTATACATTGTAATGCCTGAAAATGTTGTGGGAACTACAAGAAAACCAATATCTGTCTACACATTGTCAGGTAATGCCTCTGGGGTAATGTGCAGAAGAAAAGAGGTTTCTGCTCTTTCAGAAATAAGAAAGATTGCTGTCATATTAAAGTTTAGCTTCATTTTAGCTGATACTGAAGACCCGTATAATTTTCAAGAGAAATATGAATGTAGATATTGCCACAACTTTTTCACACTTTTTCATTGTGAAACAGAAACCACTGAAGGTAATGAGAAGGAAGTTAAGAAACTCCTCTCAGGATACCGTGAGTTTCTTACATTTGGCCACACCCTGTCAGAAAGAAACAGATCTCTTAACTGCAGCTAATCTGGATTTCTTGAAATACTTTGCTATGAGCACCCAGCCAAATTCTGAATGATGTTCACAGTTGCTGCTTTGATACAAAAACTCCTGAGGTCTGAATTCTGTCATCATTTCTTTAGCTTACTAGTAGATTCTCCCTTTCAGTTCTGAGAGCTGTTGGCTTTTTTCTTGCTGTGAGAGAGAAGAAACATAAATAACAGCTCTAAACACTGAGGTATTAACTATAAAGCTGACTAATGATAGCAGTGGAAATTTCTCTATACTTCAGTCCTTGGATGGAGCTGCACTTAGGGGGTAAGGATACTTTCATAATTATGCTCGTCGCTGTTTGGTCTCTTCTTTAAGCCATGAACAAAAGTCCCAACACTATTTTCAAATAAGATGGACCTTGAGACTAATTTCTCATTGACCTCTAAATAACCTGTCAGTAGTAACTTACTACTGGTTTACCTGAATTGGATGAGGACTTACAAGATGGAGGTACGATGTGTTGCTGGAAATCTGACTCTTTGAAGTCGGCTTGCCAGTACATTGTCGAAAAGTTTACAGAAATCATTTTTTTTTATCTTAATCTTTATGTAGCATTTATTTGCATAATTCATTCCTTACTGTAAATTTTATTCCACAGTGACTGCATTGCTTTTTGTAATTGTGCTGTGAATGAAGCAAGCCTAAGAATTATTCTTAGCTTTTTTTTTTTTTCTTTTTTTTTTCTTTTTTTTTTTCCTGTGGAGATTCCTATTTATAGATAGGGATGGGCCCACCTCCTCACCTTTTGATAAGCAAAGAATATAACAGTTGAATTCTATCAGACTTGTCAGAGTCAATCTGAAAGAACGTGTTATTTTTAGTTCTACTTACTTTTTGGATAAATGCTGCTTCAAGGGGGAAAAAGACCAACATATAACTGAAATTAAGCCCTTCACAATCCCTACTCTGCCATGTAATTCATAAATTAATGGATCATGAAAAGACCTTAAAAGAGTGTTATCCATCAGATATAATACCTTTGATACGTGCAGTGCCTATATCCCAGAAAACCTGGTGTTGAATTTGCCTATCTAGTAGCCTGGAATATTTTTGAGAAAGGATGAAAGAACCATAAAATAAGTTTATGTTGCTCAGTGCCCAAATATTATAAATGACTAGCACAATATGAGCAAAACAGTAAATTTAATCTTTTGCAATATTTATATTTACCAGTATATTTAGCAATCATAAAATCTACTTCTGGGTTTGTTGATATTAGACTTCTGTTTTAGATGCTGCATGCCATGTATCTGAATTACTTAGACCTGTGAGTAAAGCTAATTTTTCTTCCTAGAACCAAGCATATAATTTCCAAGGTGACAAGCAATCTCCCACAGAAATTGTAGAATAATAAAATCAAGCAAATGCTCGCTATTCAAAATAGGTTTACCACCACAGTATCTGAAAACTGTATCGTGAGGGTAATAAGCAAAGCATGACTACTCATCTGTTGGGGTTTTTTTCATCCACTAAGAGGAAGAAATGCGCATATTAGAATAATGTGGGTTTCTTTTGATTGGATTTTTTGTTCCAATAACACGTATTGTGATATGCAAATGTATATGTAAATGAAGATATATGCTTTGCATTTGGAATAAAAGCGGACAAATAATTTTTTAATTTTTATTAGATCAGGACTGATACTCAGGAAAGCCCCAAAACTCTTCTCCATAGCAAGTTTTAATTTTATTGTGTATGTAGCCTTCGTTGTGTGACAGTTGACCATGTTCTTTTCTATGGAAATTTATTGATCTTGGTCCCAGGCCATGAAACGCCTTACAGAGTGAGACTGCATTCATCATTCTGTGGGAAGCTGGGGTAGAAATGTGAACACCAGTGGGTTGTGGTTGTGATAGCTTCTCCTGTGGAAGAAGTGATCTGCTGTGCCCCAGGCTTGCTGACTTGCCAAGGGTCTGCAAGGTCTCTTGCCCAGGGTACATCCTGTAGCTGGGGTCAAGGTGAGTGTTGACATGAACAACCATAGTCAGTCATCGTCTGTTGGCATGGCTGGGAGTCTCAGTAACACCAGAGTCTGGAGAGAGCCTTGCCCATGGAAGCTGCTGTGCAAGAGCTTCTTAGCTCTGAGGAATGCAGGACTGCTTCTAGAGCATGGACTGGTCTGGCAAATTGCTCCACCACAGACTTTCTGCGCACTCATGCTTCATCTCATGTAGAAATTGCATTACCTTGAAAAAAGTGAGAATGAATTCTGTTTTGATAGGACCAAAACTGTAAAATCTAAATGAAGACTTTAAAAACACAGATGCGTGCCATTAAGCTGCTTTGACATTGCCTTTGTTTTCTTGCTAAAATATTTTCAGAATAGGTTTTGGATAGACTTTTTTTTTTTTCCTTTTGGGTGATACATATAGAGTGCTATGACATCACAACTTGGTTGTCCTCTTACCCATGTGCAAATGGGATCAAAATCAGGGAAGGAACACACACTGCAGTTATTTCAGGGCGCAGATGCAGCCCTCCTTCTCTCCTCACAATGAGTACAACTGTTGTCGTTGAACAATGAGGGCAAGCTCCAGGCATCACAGTGCTTGTGGTAGGATTCCTTTTGACCTCACTACTCCTCAAAATGCTACCTCCTACCCTGGTGCTGCTCAGTAGAAGCTGGCTCTACATTTTGGCATTGACTACCAGTTGGTCTGACCTCTATAGCCCTAACTTGCTGACAGCTGTCTGCAGAAACTGGTTTTGACTTCCTATATAAGGTATGTTCAAGCACAGGTCTTTTAACCTGATAAGTAGAAGCACCACAGTTTTGAAGCTTTCATTTCCTACACCAAGCCTGGAATAATTTGAGTTAGTTGATTTCCAGGACAAAGTCAGATTTTAATTTGTTATGAGTTTTAGGAGATGAGCTGTGACGTGTACTCCATCTGAATATGGGGCAGTTATATTTCATGAGTATAAACTTTGCCATGTGATATGGAAACAATGAATTGTGAGCATCTTGTTCCAAGAACAGTATTTTCATGGCACAGGTGCTGAAAGCACCACTTGTTGCTCTTGGGTTGTGTATAAATCTATACAGATAAAACCTAAGTGCTCTCTTTATTTTATGTAGATTTAAAGTTCTTATGTTTTGGTATAAGTTAGATGTAACTAGCATCAAGCTGAGTTTTAAAACAGAAAGTCATGTCTGGATACATATTCTACATAATTTTTAGTTTTTAATTACTGCCCAACACATATGATAATATGTCCTTCAACTCTGTAACACTGACTCTTGGAAAAGAAATGATTAATTTTCTTACTTCATCCCAAAAGGCAAAGGTAGTTTTTGAAATTCCTTAATTGTACGCTTGTATATATATTAGAAAAAAAGTACTGTAATTTTCTGCCTATTCTATACAGTGTTATGCAGAACATAATACACACTCACAAATATGGAATCACATTCAAAATACAAGTATCTTGTGTAAAAACTTCCCACAGCCACATGAGGAATTCACTTGTATAGCTGTATGTCAGATCACTCCAAGCTAACAAGTAATCCAGTAAACTTTCACTTCACAAAAACATAGAGTTTACCTCCACAACGGGGTCAGTATCTTCTGAAGGAAGGGAAAAGTGTTCTAACTTGCTTATTTGAACAGACTAGCACCTTCATCACTTCGGTCCTGGAGCTGCATGGCTCTGTGAAGATGACCATACTTTGATTTTGTAGGACCTGGCTATACACTTTTAGTAGTACTTTTAGCAGTATTTTGCTATTTGGCTGAAATGCAAGGAATAGGTGATGGTAGTATCTTGGTGACCCTTTCCACCCATCTCATCCGCTAGCGGTCCTGTTTGTATTTACTACCGTGTATTGATGATGCTATGGTCAGAATCCTTTTTCCATTTACAGATGGAGGGGTTTATATCCCTATTTGAGGCATTATCATCCCAGATTTCTTGCTGGTGATGCTTTTGCCCTTTCAGTACAGGCCTGGGAAATACAAAGTTAGGGCTTTATTTTACCTCTTGACCACATCAGTAATATATACACATGAAAGTAATTCAAAGTACAAAATGACAGAAGCTTTTGTCAAAATCTAAAATGGAAATGACTGAGGTTTTACACATCCCAGCTTCCCTTGTTTAACAGTTTTTGGTATGTTGTGTACTTGTTGGCTCTTGGGAGGGTCAGAAAGTGCAAAAACTAAAATCCATGGGGCTTTTTCAGTTTCAGTAATCATCTGCCCAACACTGGAAATCTCAAAACAACCTTTCAACCTGATAGGAAATGAGCAAGAACTTTGTATGAGTTTACATATACTCTAGTGATGGTATTGTAATTTGGAGGATGTCCAAAGTGATACAGGAAAACAGACTGATCAGAGTTGAGTTGTATAGATAATGCCTGTTATATGTGCCTGGGTGGTAATAGTGCTTTATGAGCCCACTGCAGGAACAGTGGTTAGCTGGGTGGACCAGGAGCCATCTAATAAGGTTGCTGGGGTAAATTAAAGTCAAGAACTTTCTCACAGTTACCCACTAAACCAATCTAAATAAACTCCTAGCAACAAAACAGTTAATGAAAATATTACAACAGTGAGTTTCAGGTTGACTTGCTAAAGACTTTTGTGGCAAACAAAGTAGCTGCAGAAATCATTTAATGTATCTCCACACATTGGTGTTCGAACAGAAAAGGACAGGACTCTTGGGGTGGGGCAGTTATGATAGATTGTTCTCCTTCAAAGAATCTCACAAAAAATATTTTAGCCTCACAATATGGACAGAAGTGTCTTCCTTATTCCTTACCCCAATGCAGCAAGCCATGTGTCTCCTTTTTCAGGTGACAGACAGGTGTCTAGCAGGCAGATCCCACTGCATGAAAAAGATGGGAGGTGTTTGCTTTCACTTATCTGTCTGGCTATGAAGCTCACTTATTACTCACCACTGGGTCCCAGAGCAAGGATTGAATGCTTTGCCAGGGTTTATTGATCTTCATGCCAACTTCTCTCCAGTGATGCACTATTAAAAGTGCAAATCATAAAGGTATTGGAGCAGGGACCATAGCATGTACTAGAAATGTGACAATTCACACTTCATAATTAAATTGACAGATTTAAGAAGGGTTGCTTTTCTAAAATGAAAATGAGGACTACAGCATGGTAAGAGGTAATCTGCCTTTTACTAGAAATAAAATATTTGAAACATGAATTCTTGTGTTTGTACTGAATAGGATCCTATGCAATACGTATGACATAATATGTAAGTGTTGGATGGAAATGATTAACATTTATTGTATGCCACGTAACAAACATCTAACAAATCTTTACTTTGTTGTGATTTAAAGGCATATCATATCTTGCAAAATATGGTATGGAAATAACTAATTTTGTGAACATTGGGTGTGTGCATATATATTATCTTATAATGCTTACAACTTATGAGGACATAGAAGAGGAGCTCTTTATTCTCATGATGACTTTAATGTATTAATTTTTTTTGAATGCTCTTTAATAAAATTGGTACTTCCAAAGAATTTAACTTAGAAAATAGAATTTTCTAAAACAACCATCAATTCCTTTGGGACTTCTTTTTTATATAGTTATGCATACTTTGATTAGAGTAGATCTTGCCCTCAAAATAGTTAAAACTATGTATATTTTGGGTATTGTGTATTTGTCAGATAATTTGTAACAGCATCTAAAAGCCGTAGTATGTATATTCCTGATAAGTATACATTTGTTCACACATCTGACTATATTAAAAATAAAAAACACAAAAGAAATCAAAGGGATCACAGACACAAAGCTATACAATTTTTATATAAAAAGAGTGGGTTTTTTTCCTAATGCTTTCTTTTTCATGCTTTGTTTTTTTCTAACTTTGACCTCTTCAGATCAGGTTCTCAATATCTGATGGTTGAACAGCTCCATGAAGAGAGATTGCTAGCAATCCTTCCTAGAATAGTTGAGAGCCTGTGGGGCAGAACACTCATTTGGGTAATGAGATAATATCACTGTCAGGTCTTAAATAGGAGTCTTCAGCATCAGAGTCTTCACCACTACATTACTTGCTCTTAAATCTTCATGGTTTGTTTGGTATTTTCCTAAACATATTAAATCCTTTCTTATGGAGATGTTCTCAAGAATTAGTATGGTTTTGATGACATGATTAATTTGACGGAATTTCTATATTTCTTAAAAAAACTCAAACAAACCCCAAAAAACTCAATTGACTCTAGGCTATTTCAGTAATATATCATACATTGCCATTATAAATAAATTTGATAGACTGTAAGTATATATGCATCCCATGTTCACTATTGTAATTCTGTTATCCAGTCAAAAACTATGCTTCAAAAAGCATGAAATAGGCTTAGAATTGATGTAAAAATGAAAATAGTTAAGTCCTTTCCATCTGTCTACTGTTCTTGACTATGCAATTGTATCACAGTTTTAAGCTTTAACTTTTACATCCATGGTAACTTAAAATGTGCTTGTTTTTTGTTAATGAAAGGTGAGATTTTCTTATAGCTCTAAGATAGCATGATGACTCATTAGAATATTAAGAGAGACAGTAATATTGCTCAAAAGAAAGTGATATAAAATGTTGTGTAGATGTCTGTTGATGCTACACTGTCATGGTCTCACTGGTGGGAAATTCTTCAGTGAAACAGATTCAAATGAGTATTTCTTAATAAAACACAAATTCGATTTTTTTTCTTTTTCTTTTTTTTAGTATTTATTTTATTGCTGAACGTGAAGTTTTGTCTGTATTGCAGATTTTGATATTACAGTTCAATGTAGATAAATATAATTGATACACTGGTAAAAAACAATCTTAACTCTCCATGTAGAGTGATGGGCTCTGATTTTAACATTACCAGTTATGAATGAGATCTTGGAATTACCATGACTAGTGAATAATGAAACATCAGTTTAATTCTCAGTAGCAATAAAAACAGAAATTGAATCAGAATCACAGAATCATTTAGGTTGGAAAAGACCCTTGGGATCATGTGTCCAACCATTAACCCTACTCTACAACTTCTCCCCTAGACCATATCCCCCAACACTACATCTAAGCGATGCTTAAACACTTCCAGGGATGGTGACTCAACCACCTCCCTGGGCAGCCTATTCCAATATCTCACCACTCTTTCCATGAAGAATTTTTTCCTAGTGTCCAG
>JANHFX010001497.1:134674-153851 GCA_027560015.1 Chloroceryle amazona | reverse complement strand
TCTACAATGTCCTTTCAGGTAGTTGTAGAAAGTGATGAGGTCTCCCCTCAGCCTCCTCTTCCTCAAACTAAACAGACCCAGTGTTAGTAATTATTAGAAAAAAAATACAAACCAAAAGATACTGCATGAATCCCTGCAGAGTTCATGTCCCCTCATCCTGAAAAAGGTACTGGAAAACTAGAGAAAGTTCAGAGAAAGGAAATAAGAAAAATATGGAAATGTCTTCACACAAAGAGTAACTTTTTAAGACTCTTCAGTTTTGAGGAAAAAGAATAGAGAGACTGATTGTTCCTTACCTCTTTCCAACAAGAGCTAGGTGTCTATGAGCACAGCATGCAAGCAGTTCAAAACTACCTTATGTTTTTCCTTTTGCAGTGTGTATTTAGGTGTAGAACTTGACGGTTCATGTTACAAATGCTGAGAGTTAGCACAGGCAAAAAACACACCCAAAAAAGCAGGGAAGAAGATCCCACCATGGAAATCTAAATACAAAGACATCTCTGCTGGCACAGGAGATCCCAAACACATCTTCTGGGAAAATCCGTCAATAAGTGTTTTCATACTCTTCCCTAGGCATCTGCTGATGATTACTGTTGGAGATGGGCTCCTTGTCCAGGTAGACCTTTGGTCTGAGTATGACCATTCGTATGACATGTAGCAGCACTGGAAGGATTTGTCAGTGGAGAAGCTAGGCTGTTTATATAGTTTAACTGAGAGCAGATGATGGTTCTTGAATTATAAAAGTTTGTGACTGTTGGATAAGCTTATCTGTTTATATGTCAATACTTGATATGAACTAAATCTAAGGTTGAACAATGAATGGAAGAAAGAATATGTGCTTCTCAGGGCTACTGCTGCAGGCTGACTGAATAAAAAACAAACTAGGGGCATGGGCAAGAAAATGATGTAAGTAAATCTCTCTGGTATATATAACTGCTGGCGTCAAACTTTCTTGTAGCCTGTGGGGAATGGGCATGATTTGAGACCCCCACCCTTAACCTGATAACCGGAGGCTTTGAAAAAGTGCATAAAGAGTAACATTTACAGCACTCTGGTTTGATAAGAAATGCAAACTAATCATGTCTTTTACTTACCACCTGATAAAGCTGACACAGATAGGTACTCATTTCTCACACCATTTCTCTCTGGGTGAGAAAGGCCAAGAGAAGGGACACAGCCATATTGCAGAGCCTCAAGGGCAGTGAATGTGCCCAACCTGCTATTTACCAGTGTGGGTGGAACTAGCATGTCTTTCTAGCCCCTTTTGCACAGCTGACCTGAGTGGGAAAAAATCTAAGTATAGACTCAGTTTGTATAAAAGCAATAACTGTGATTCTAGATTATATTAGAGCAGCCTGAAAAGTTTATGGTGCCTTGCCCTGGCAGCCCTATAGACTTCATGTCCAAACTGATATTACATATAATTTACACAGGCAGTTGTTCACTTCAAGTAAACCCCCTGGGCTGCTGGGCACAATTATATCAGCATTTGCCTAAGGTAAACATTTATGTTCCTTAAGAAATGCCAAGACTTTTTGTTTGTTTGTTTAAATTTAAACAAAAATATGAAATTTCAAAATTTACTCAGAAATTACATTTGGGAATTGCTTTAAGTCATCAAAAGAACTGTTATCAAAGACTTCACTGAAATCAAACCAGTTTGGTTTTGCTTTATTATTCTGATTTTCAAGTGGTAACATATTTGAAACATTAATTTTTACAGGATATAGTATTTGAAGTGATGCAGTCCAAATTAAATTATTTAACCTTTTAGAAGTAAAAACAAATAATTATTTATTTTTTTTTAATGAACTCAATCCTTTTCTACAGCTCGTTGAGTCAGCACTTGCTAATGAAAAGCAGTTCTTCTGGATCAGCTTCAGTCATTGCAGGATATAGGACATTTAAAATTCTAGCATGTAGATAAAAGTCCTTCTCCTAAAAAAAAAAAACCCTTTTACTCAAAAAAAAAGCAAAATTACACAAACCAAACAAATGTTTATGTTTCGTGCCTGCACGTTGCTCATGAGTGCTTGCGAATATTGTCTAACACATTTGACAGTTCTGCTGGTCTGACTTTGCACTTAATGCTGCTTTCCTTCTTCCCCCAATATTTGCACAATACCTGCTTTCATCTTTACTTATTAATACTGGCTATAATCTGCATTATATCCCATTCCATACAGCAATGCTCACAGGAGTGTTTTGAAGTTAAAATAGTTTTCCAGCATTGATTTTGTAACTCTTATGGACTACAGTAACTCTTTCATCTTTGGTTTTAAATGCTATTTTGAAAACCACAGACACTCAGACTTCATACCTTGCTCGCAAAAGGAACAAAGGCTGAATACTGTTTAGCTCCAAGTGTCAATCAGGACATAACAAGTTAAATAGCAGCCAACACATTGGCAGATGAGTAACACAGGGTGGTTACTAAGCAGTGTTGAGTGCTGTTTGTCCTAGTCTACCTCAGCAGCTTAATGTGTTTACTTATTCAACTGCATCTGTTAGGGTGTAGCCAATGTCAGTAATGGGTAATTTTCCCAGTAGAGACAAGGTTTTGGGGCTTGTCTTACAAACCCATCCAGACCCAAAGGATATTACTGTGATTAAACTAATTGATTTCAATAGGTGCTAATCATGCAGGCTCTGGCAATGCACAGTGATGAGAAACTTCAGTGTGCTATGTCCTTTAGACAACAAATACCTACTGCACTTCACCCAAATTGTCATATCAAGATGAGATTTTTTTTCCATCCCAATTTGGGTATGTATTTGGCTTTTCTGTAGCTGTACCCTATGCTGAGTGGATTCACTTTATCAGCTTCAATTTCCTAATAGGAAATAGCCTGTGGATAAGTCAGATTCTCAACACTGTAAGGAGATGCTACTATTACAGGATCTGATTAAGCAAATAGAAATTACCAGAGAAGTTGCTCCACATGTCTTCATAAACTCTTACTCCAGTGGTAATATTCACTGTGCTCTAACTGGTAGAGCTGGCTGTGGGAATAGCAGCTTGCTGTTTCATGGCTAGGCTTTTATTGAGGTTGGTTTAAATGCAGAGAGACTCAGTCCTCCCCTGTTTGTGTCACCAGGAAGGAGGGGGTGAGTAAAGGCTGTGAAGGGGAGCACTGTGGTGGGACTGGTAAGGAATCAGTGATCACAGCAGCCTGGAAAGGAAGGGGCTTTTCCTCACTGTCCATCTTCCATCTGAACAAACCCTCTGCAGGTTATCAGCCTGGGTCCTCTGTCTTAATGTGTAGAGTATAGCTTCTAAATAAATGATTTAGACTGAATTGGGGATTGCACCTCAGTCCGTGTGAGGGAAGAGGTCCACCAGAGGTGCTTTATGTTGATAAAATGCTGAAGAGAGTAACATAGTGCTGCTGCTCCCTCTCATGTGGAATAGTCTTTTATTTCACCACAATTTCCATTTCAGTCTGTGCTGGCAGATGAGGGCTGCAATAAGCCTGATTAAATTTCCATGATTTATATATCTGCAGCACATTGAGTTTGTAATTAAGACAACGAGGGACAGAGGCCCCAGCTCTGATATACAGAGACCTTCACATGTCAGACAAAAGAGAGATGTGCAAGTGAGAGAATACAAGTTAAAACTGAGATGGTATTGACCAGTGTATTGGGTGATAGCTTCTATGTAGTAGTATCTTCTTAATGTCTTTTGTAGCCACTTTGGAAGGGTGATCTCCCCAGTAACTTAGCTTTGATTACTCAGTTACAGAGAAATGTTAAACAAGAGTCTGTTGGTAGAAAGGTGATTGAAATATAGGTGCCTGTGGTGGAGGCTGCTATTGTGAATCTGGAAAAAGAGGATAGGGCCATGGTGATGATCTCCTGACACCTCCATGGAAAAGAGGAGGTGGAGGAATTGGAAAGATCCTCTGAGTGACCCAATTGGGGGGGGGGGGGGGGGGGGGGGGAGGAGAAAATTACAAAGCTGGATAAGTAAGGGCAAGATTGCAAGATGAACAAGTGAGCTAATTGTGTTGAACGCAGGTGAGAGATCACAGGGTATGGGGAAATAGCAATACTGTTTTGGAACACAGTTATGGAGAGAATAATTTGAAAGTGATTGGAACATGAAGTTCATCTTTTACATATAACAGATGTTCACCAGATTACAAGTAAAATATATGAGTATCTGCAAGGTAGATTTGTGCACAATGCGTACTCTATAAACACACTCTATAACTTTGGGATAAACCAAAGAAAGACTTTAGGAATGTATAAATTAGGTACCTACATCAGACCAATGGGAAAACAAGTTTACAAAGTAGCCACTGTCTGACAGCAACTGAAGCCATCAATGCAGTATAAAGTGAGTCAGCTCCAGTCCCACAGCAACAGACATCTTAGTTTCTGCCCCTGCTTGCAGAGGGTAGCTGTGGCTTTCACATCAGAACTCCCTTATTTCTGGTCTCTGTTATCACTCTCAGCAGTGAGACGGACATATGATCCTATCCCTGTCAGACAATGAGTCCAACACTAATTGGAAATATATGGAGAAATCAGAAAGAGATATAAAACTGAAGGTAAAATAGGTTTACTATGAATATTTCTCTTCAGCAGTCATGGAGGAGCTCAGAAAGACCAGATGGCAGTCTGCTGTGAAATGGGAGGATTTCCTCTGGGTTTTAGGAAGGGGAAAATCTCCAAAGTAACGGTGAGCTATTGTGTCAGGAAAAACACTGTATGGCTTTGCACACACACACACATTGTGATCTGAGGTGCGCATCTTGGAGTAAAAACAGGCTGGCAGTTTGGCCACGATTGACTCCAAGGCTGGAGCAAAGCATGACTGCTTTGTAACCTTTTGGGGGTGAATGGTTGTGTCGGATTTTGCATGCCAGGCAGGCTTCTCCTGGCAGGCACAGGAAAGGCATATGCCTGCCTTGGGACCAGGCCCATGATACTGCATAGCCTATGCAGCCCTAACGGTCAGGTGGCCGAATTCATTGGCACGGCACGAGTGACAGCTATCCTAGGTGCTGGCAGGCCCACAGAACGAAACAGGCATCAATCCCATTGTTATAGCAAGGTATGGGCCCCACAACACCTCCCACGGCATGGATGCCTTTTGTGCCAACGCTCGGTAACTCCAGCTCAGATGTCCCCAGTGCATCTGAGATGACACCACCATCCTAGATTAGTACATATTTGGGTTTTGCTGTTCTGGAGTGGTTCTCCCCTCTGCCTTTGGTGGGCAAGTAGCAGAAGCTGGGAACACAACTGCTGTTGTTGTCCTGTTCTCTCCACCACAGATAGAGGTGTGGGGAGAGCATGGATTTTCGGGTGCTGAGAGGCAAAGCATCTTTGTGTAGGACTTTGGGAGGCAGTGCTGGAAACCAGGCAGCAATGCAAGGGATGAAAAGGCAGAAGGAGTGCCACCTCCACTGGCTCCGTGGGACTGGGCTTTCCAGTGGCTGATCCCTCCCTACATTACAGGGGACAATGGCAGTGGCAGAGAAGTTGTGGCCATTTTCCCTTCCTGTTGAGTAGAGCATGGTAAGAGTGATGAGTTCCCTCCCCACTGCTCTGGTCTGAGCCATGTGGATGCCCTTCTCTGCAGCACAGTGTTCCTTATTCATTACCATCTTCTTACCTCCACACCTGTTTGATATTACATATTCAGTTTGGAAATACTGTCCTTTTTGTCCCCTTTTACACCATCTGTTGACACAATCCCGTGTGTGTGTCTGGGTAAGATCCAGCTGGCACACACAGGAGGTGAATGCATTCACATCTTCTGAAATTGCTGATTCAGGGAGGGGAGGCTGGAGGGGGGTGGTGTGTGTGACTCAAAAGACCTGCACCCCAATAGCACTGCAGCTGAGAAGCCTATCATTGCCCTCGGTGATAGTGCCAGGCGTTATCAATGCATGGCCATCCTTTCACCCCCGCCTGCCCTCCCCGCGCCCCCGACGTGCCTGTTGTAATCGGGGGAACAATGGCAGAGGCAGAGTGCCCGGCACAAAGACAACAGCTGCACTCCCGGGTCAGGCTTCGCAGCCTCCCCGCACAATGGCGATGTGTAACCCCATCCCACCGCCCGCCTCAGAATAATTTATTTATAGATGCAATATCTCTTTCTCTGGCCTATTTAAGAATGTCTTTTCATAAATGCATGGAAATTGAAATTATTCTCTGCTTTTTCCCCAAAAGATTAAGGTATCTGCTCTGTACAGATAAATAGTGTCATTTTGGAGGGGAAGAGGGAGAAAAGCCATTGGAATACATGTAATAAAAGAGTGAGAAGTTGATTCATTGTGGTGTGTGCATTTGTTTTTTTTTAATTAAATATGTTTCATTATTAGTGTCTTTGTAATAATGGGCACATGTTTAAAACTAGGAAAGAAATATTGAAGTGGGAAAAAAAAAAAAGCCCTCCTAGGCAATGAATGCCAGCCTTTTCTGTGTGAGAGATGACTGGTTGCATCTTTGGTAATAAAACCTCTTTCACCCGAACAAACTGTAAGCATGAGCATCTGCTCAGCATGGAGAGTTTTCTACCATCCAGGAGACCATGAGTCATCTCTCACATGAAAATATGGTCAGTTCAGCCCACTGCTTACTTCTCTTAAATACAGTGTGTGCAGCTTACATATCATCTGAATGTGTATTTTAACACAAGATCAGAAATAAGGATGATCACCTAGTTTCCTAAAAAGAACTAAAATTGGTAAAAAATTTCCTTCCAATAACTTATTAATACCAGTAGTTTCAATACCTCCATCATTTTTTTTTAACAGCAGCTCTTTAATTAAAATTAGTGTAGCTTTTTATTTTCACTGCAACTAAGTTTATTTTTGTTTAAATCCTGCTCTCTGCAGACAAATTGTAGCTTAGCAGAGCACTTTGCTGCATTTAGAGATCATGAATGTGGAGCACTTCATCCACACATGGTCTGTGTATTTTTAAATGTATCGGTGTAAGGAAAGCATGACAAGATAGTCTCTAAATAGGAAAAAGCTTTGGCGCTGCTAAACGCTCCCCAAACACCTCCATCAGATTTAACAAACAACTGAAAGCCCACGTATGTGAAAGCCCCTGTATGCCCATATGATGTTAAACACTTTATCCACTTTATTGGTCATTCTGGAATAAAAAGGATTTGGATTTTTTTGTTTGTTTGGGTTTGTGCTTCCCTCCCCCCCAGTAACAAACACTGTATATAACATTATCAGTGGTTCTGTATAAAGTGTGCTGGAAAAATGCACAACCTCTTTATAACATTCCCTCTTCCATCTCCTGTAGTCCACAGGAAAAGCCTCATGACTGGCAGCTGGTTGGCTGCCCTATTATCTGAGCTTCCATCCAGTCTGGCTAATTACAGTCACTGATTACTAAACACTGAGCAGCACTGTCACCTGCCTTAGCCTGACAGGATTATACCATCTGTGCCACATGGCCAGGGTATGGAAAGCTGGTGAGAGGTCACAAAAAGGGGCAAATAGCCCTTAATGGAAGGTAAATGTATATTTGCAGACATGACAGCTGACTGTCATTAGAGTATATATATACATATTCACAGCTGAAGATACTTCCCAAGGAAGAATAAGGGGCATAGGAAGTGTGACTTTGTCAGACAGTTGTTTTTTTCTGTCTCCAAAATAGGTGTCATTCACTGGAAAGACACTAAATATGCTCCTGTCAGACACACTAGAGCAACACAAAAGCAGACGTTTTCCTTCCTTATCTCCTCAGATCTTGTCAGTGCAACAACAGCAGTTTAACTAAAATGTTTGAGCAAACAGATCTGATGAAACTGGTGCAAACCTTTCTGTAGGCAAAACTGTCTCCTTTAAAGGAAATAGATGGATCTGTTCTGTTTGCACTTGCAAAGGTACCACAATAAATTCAGCTACATAACTTGAGGACCAGTCCTGTTCTCCAGAGCAGGTAGCAGTGCAGTACCCATACGCTGAGGGTCCTCCTTCTCCAGTAGCCTGCTCCAGTGAAGGTCATGTCTCCTCTTACCCACAGTGTATGCAGTAATGCCGCTCCTTCCTCTGCCTCTTCTCTCATCAACTGCTACACGCTTGTACCTGCCCTCTGCTCCACCCAAACTTCTCTTACGAATGCTACTTTTTATCCCCTAAATGTGAGCAAAAGTCTCCTCCTCTCCTTTCCCAAGCACAAGTGACAGTGGTTGGGGTTGTTCAGCCTGGAGAAGAGAAAGGTCTGGGGTGACCTTACTGGGGCCTTTCAGTACTTAAAGGGGGCCTAAAAGAAAGATGGGGACAATTTTTTTTAGCAGGGCCTGTTGAGACAGGATGAGGGATCATGGTTTTAAATTAAAAGAGCATAGATTTAAACCAGATAGGAGGAATTTTTTTCTATGAGGGTTGCCCAGAGAGGTAGTAGAAGGGCCATCCCTGGAAAAATTCAAGGTCAGGTTGGACCAGTCTTAATCTAGTTGAAGATGTCCCTGCTCACTTCAAGGTGGGGGTGGGGTGGATTAGAGGACTTTTAAAGGTTCTTTCCAACCAAAAACATTCTATGATTTTCCCTTGTTTTCCTTATGTCTCCATGTATTTAAGTTTTGACTCTCCAAAGGAAATATTGCACCTTTTTCTATATATCTGGGCTGAGCCCTACTGAGGTCGGAGAGGCATAGCATTTATTCACTGTCTTGTTGGATTGTCCCAGCTCATCTGAGCGTCCTACACGTTGGAGTGTCCCTCTAAATTATTCTGAAATCACTGTAATTTTTTTACTTGGAAGGTTCCTGTTGCTTACAGCAGTCTCTGGGTGATTTTGTAGGCAATATATACTCAAGAGCATCCATAAAGTGGCTTAACTCTGACAGTATGTACTGTCACCTGGCATGACTTCGGACAATTCTGCACTCCCGTGCCCACCTGCTGCCCTATGCATGGATTTTTCAAAGCTTCCAAGACATAAACTTGGGTATACAGCTCTCATTGACAATTAAGAAGACCTGAGTTGTCACTTGAGGATCTAGCATGCCACTTGGTCCACTTGGGAGGAGACCTGCATCCTCCTGTTCATGTGGAAGACTACAGATGGCACTGTTATGTAGCCAAGGTCTTCTACCATGAATCCCTGTGTGGCTTTGCTGCCAATCAAGTTTCACTGGAACTGCCAGTCAGTGCTGTAATACAGTTAAGAGATTGAAGGAAGCTCAAAGCAAGGAAAACTCCTGGCACAACATGTCTCCATGACAGTAAGGGTAAGAAGCTTCTGTGGTGCCTCTGTTCCCTCCCAAACATGCCTGGGGATATCCATAGAGAGGCAACACAAAGTCTGACTTGATCACAGGGTTGTTGGTCTTTTGTCATAAACCACAAAGAGGGGACCACCACCACCTGCTAGGGCCACTCCACCCAGCTTAGATTGTGTTCTAGTGGCAATGGTGGTTGTTGGGTAGGTCCACAAACTGCGCTTCCCCTGCGGAGTTCTGCCATCAGCCCCTGGGAAGGCATCCTCCTCCTCCTGTCAATATTCTGCCTGAAATATGCAGATTTTTCAGCCAGAAAAGCAAGCAGTCTGTACAACCAGGGGATGATTTATTTCAGATAAGTCATGGTGTCACACACTCACTACCTTGCTTCTGTTCTCCTTCCTTGGGTTTCTTGCCTAGGTTTTCTCTTTTGCTGTCAAATTTGTATTATGTTTCTCCAGTTCAGTTCCAGTGTTCAATTTGTCTGGTCATTATTTACCATGTATTTTAGTATGTGAATATAAGATAGATGTTTTACTGAAAAAAGATGACTACAAATAGCTTTGCATACATCAAATCGCACTTTAAACACACGAATCCCCAAAAGGTGCATATATAAGTCATAACTGAAGTGATCTTACTTTTAATGATGAGTGTAGTCTTCTCAGAAACCAAAATGCGATTTATTTCATGTCAAATAGGTGACCAATATTTGACAACCACTGAGTACAGGAATTTTTCAAAAGCTGTCAAATCAAGGTGTCTAATATTCCGAGCTTTTATATCTGACCTGCGTGCTTTCCTAACAATTGCTTTGATTTTTTTTTTCTGGTGGGTTTTTAAAAATTGATCCTGGGAGCAGACACATCCAAAAAGCTACTTCATAAACACTTATGTGTACATATATACCTACTGAGGAAATCAGCCAGTGGTCACCATCACAGATCAGGGCTGGGATACTTGAGCAGAGAGGTATGCAGTGATGATCCAGAGGACTAGGAGGAGAGGCACAAGGTGAAATTCAGTGGTACAAAATGCATGCATTTTTTTCAAACGATGCTGCGAATTTCTGCTGGAAAATGAAAAGGAGAAAAATTAGGCTGTGCTGGTAAACTGCAGTCATTGGGGTGATGCTGATGTGATGTAGCTGTGGAAATCCTAGGCTGATTCTAAGAAATGCCATTTCTAGGACAGATAGGAAAGCATTTGCAACTCCTTGAGTTACCTCCAGTTACCATTTTGCCACTTGATCCTCCTCTGTGCAAATGCAGGCTGGCCTGGCACTGCCTGCAAGCCCGGTCAGCCATGCTCAGAGCAGATAAGCACAAGCTAGAGCAGGTACAGAAAGCGGTTTCTCGGATGAGCAGGGGACCTGGCAGCTTAATTTGAGAGAGACAGCTTAGGGAATGTAGCTCATTTAGCTCCTCAAGACAAATGCCGAGAGGGAAAAAAAGTGTGATTGCTCCGTCTAAATTTATCAGCAGAGGAATGCCAGAGAGGAAGAGGAACTATTTAAGGTGAAGGACAATGTTGGCATAAGAACAAATGAGTGTGATCTGGCTATGAATAAATTTAGGATGAAAATTAGAAAAAGGTTTCTAACTATCAGAGGAGTGAGTTCTCAGCTTTTTAATAGGAACTCACGAAACCCAATTCCTATTCAGTCCAATTCAGTAAGATTATTAAAAAGCTGCCTGTGATAGGAGGAGACTAGTCCACAGCTTAGAAGGTCTTCTTTGTCCCAGGTTGACTCAATGGAAACATGCTTTGAATATTTACTATGTGAATATTCTTCATTATATGAAGATATTTCAAAATTTAAGACTCAAATTGTCAAGTGCCCCAGGTTTTTGATCATTTGGTCTCTGCCTTTTCTACACACCTATGAAATACAGAGGACAATGCCACCCTTCCTACCCATTTAGTTACACTGGGATATTGTGAAAACATCCTCACTGTGGTATTATGAAAATATAATATTTACTGTTTGTGTAGCACTCAGGAGTGCTGTGAGGATGAGTACCAAAGGAAAAAAAGCTGTGCTGAAATTAATAATTTTGGCTGCACAGCTAGGTTTGAATTACATGTAGTAAATCATGCCTAGGGCAACACACTGAGTGAGAAGAAAATAAAATATTGAATAGCTGCTCATTAAGTGAACACCATCTATTTCGTGAACTGAATGAGGCAGGGTCCCAAGGAAAATACGGTATGTGATTTTGTAATTGAAGATTAGAAGAGGACTGAATGAAGGTTACACAAGCCTTTCCTTATGCCTTTCCAAGATAAGGGATCTAGGATTGGGTTGGGGGTTTTTATGTGCAGCTGACCCCTTAGCTATCTGCATCTGCATGGAGCCCAGCTCGTACCCAGTTTACAGCCAGGGGAGACCTTGTTCATGCACAGCATGGATGTGGTTGTCAGATTGTGCAGATTCTGGCATGATTCTCCTAAAAGACAGGAGGGACTGCCTGAATGTATTCAAATAGCCACCCATCCTCCTGTCTCTCCAGCCTGTGTACAGGGAGATGCTCTGGAGCACGCTGTGTGAATAACTCCCACAGTACTCTGCCCTTGGCACAAGCAGCTGGAGAAGAATGGGAGGGTTGCACCAGCTCACCCACAATCATCCTCTCACAGCCAGGCAGAGAATAGTGTTCTGTCTTACAGAGAAACTGGAAATATATTTCATTCCAGCTTGGGACTCATCCTGTCTCTATAAATTCTCTAGAAATGCAGGTTGGAGGTGAGATTAAAATGTTGACTGTTGAACCAAGAAGATTGGATAGCCTGGACAAACTACTTTCCCTATGAATTTAGATATGTACTTGGCTTTGGGTGTGAAGCTCAGGCTTTGGGTGCAGACTTGGGACCAGTACACAGACTGCCGAGGAGGAGCAGGAACAGTCCCAGGAACCTGTGCCCATTTCAGACCTTGCCAGTTTTCTTGAAAGCAAGAGCTTGGAGCAAAACCTGAAGGCATCAACACAACAGCAAACATTTTGTCAGTATTTTTTCAAGCTAGTTGCAGCACTGTGGGCCATACACTGCAACAAGTATAAACAGGCCAGCAGTGTTAATGTGAGTTATGACTGTGTGAGGAAGAGATGTAGCTGAATAGGTGGCTGGCAATAACTCACCCCGGCCACATCAAAACCTGATACCAAGACATATAGATTTATTCTCATCATTTGGAGTGTGTGGGATGCCACCTCCAAATGATGAGAACACAATCTTGCTGTTTTTAAAATAACTTTGATGTAGGGGACAAAGTTCTAGTATCATTAGTGAGTTTGAATCCCTCTGTTTCTCTTCACCCAGTTCTTCCCTCAACTGAGGACTGAATCCCAGAGCAGGGGGGGTGCTCAGCTCTTTCTGGACACCCTGCATTTTCAAAGCGAGCACTAACAAAGCAAGCAAAAGCTTTGTCCAGTTCTGAAAATCTTGACTCAAACTCTTCAAAGGTTGTCTAAGAAGCATATTTTTCTCAGCTTTGGGAAGCAAGAATTATATATAGACTGACCCTGAATACTTGGCTGGCCATTTTTTGTGTGAGTTGGTACGAAGGAGTCTGGTGTGACTGTACGTGGTGTACAAAGGCAGACACACCTCATATTTAAAATATTGCTGTTTTACTGTAGTCGATCATATTTCCATGCTTGTTTGCCACAGTATGTATGTCTGTAATTATGTGCTGATGGCACATTCTTACTAATCAAAAATGTTATAAAAAAATACAGAGCTATCTCTAGATGCAGACCTTGTTTTTGACAGCAGTGTTTACTGTTGAATCACAAACCATAGAAAACAGTGATTTGCACCAGAACAGCTAATGCATAAGAAGTGTACTGAACACTACTTTTGCACAGGAAGAGGGAAGAAAGAAAAACATATTTATCTCAGTAGTGGTTAAATGATAGTGCAAACCAGTAATTATGTGTAAATTATGACCTTGCCCCCTTGCAGTAAGCTCCTCGGTAAATATGACTGCATTTAATTTCTACCCCCAGCAATAAACATCACTGTTTTCAGAGCAAGTTCAATGCTTCTTTTCAGATTATTTTCTTTTTTTCTATGAAAAACTGTGGGTTTAGAGAACAAAACCTTAAATGAAATGCTGGGCTTTTTCAGATTTTGAGGATTTTCATTGAAATAAAAAACTGGTGGTAAAATATTAGCTTTTTAAAATTCTGCTCTCTTCCTTTAAGCTTTTATCACTAAGAGGCATTACATACAAGTTTAGAGTTTCTTTTAAACATATATACATATATATATTTCATTTTCATTTCACATTCTGTAACATTTCCAAAGTTGGAGAAATGTTGAAAAGTTGAAAATAAAGTGATGAAAGAAACTTCTAACTTGGATATCATGTAATGCCTGGAAATAAAAGAAGAATAATAATAAAATAATAATAATAATAAAAAAGAACGTGGAAGAAAAATGGGAAGGAAGCACACAAAATTACATTTTATGAAATACAGATTGAGTACTTTTTAAAAAACCAGTAGAGAATCTCACTGATGTGTAAGTGGCTTAATTAGTGGAATTTATTTCAACTTTTGAACAGTTCCAATTTTTCTATTTATTTAAACAATAAAAGGTAAATAAAAATTAAGCCTCAGCGCTTACATATTATCATGCATTTCAGTGTGATGAACTGCAGCTCCACACAATTATGTGCTATCAGTTGCTGCAGTGGTATTCATTGTTTCCTACCTTAAGCTGTCCTGTAAATTTGCTCTGCACTGTTAAGCAGATGCCACGTTCCTCCCAGAGATGGAAACACTGCTGATGAGCAATGGATATCTTAATAGCTAAGTTTGTTGACATTTATATTAAACTTCAGAAATGTTTTGAATAAAAAAACAGAAAGCATTCTTCCATGAACAGCCACATTGTATTTCTTCAATATTTCACCTCTAACGTTCTCAGGAAGCAGAGACATGGTCTTGGTTTCAGTTCTCTGGCTTGGGTTAATGCAGAGTATAGTTTGATGCCAAATTACTTAGAGCTAATCCCCTTGTGTTGGGCAGACCTCAGAATGACCGTGGTGCTTGTTGGGCAGCCCAGGTGCTTTGATGTCTGGACCTGCGCTGTGCCCTCCTGAGGTTTCTATTGGATTGTCCTGTGGTGATTGGAGCAGCTCCTGCCTGACCCACCACGTTAATTCTTCCCAGGAAACTCCCCTGGGATCTCTCTGGGGGCTTGGCATTTGCCATGGCAGCACAGGGACACGCCAGAGGACGCACTACCACATTCCCATGGAGCTACTCCCTGTCCACGTAGGTGATGACTTCAGCAAGGTGCATTGCAACCCCGCTGTCCCACCAGACAACATGAATCAACAGCTCCACCTCAGCAAGATTGGAGGCTTCTGGGGGTAGATGGGATTTAAATAATTGGCAAGTCCAGGAATGAAAACAGACTTCCCTTGATTAAAGAGGAACCGTAGCTTGACTTCAGGAGTGTGAAATGCTGCTCACTGGTGTTTCTCTGTTGGAATCAGAAATGGGTTTACTTCTGTGACCTACCTGGAGTTTGAACACATTTTTCGCCACTAAGACACACCTTTAAATGCTTTGAAATCTCGGCAAACTCAGTTTCACAATGGGAGTTTCTGCTGGCAGGCTGGCTGCATCATCAATTTTTGGATAAGGAAATCAGGCAGGATTGGTGACTGGCTCCAGGCCACATTGCCATGTCTGCATAGCACTAGGAAGTGCTGTAGAAACATACCAGGGCTGGCGTGGATTTATATCAGAATGGGGCTCCACCCTGGCTAATTAGTCTGCTGGGAAGCAATGTCTATCTAGCAGGGCAGAGAGCTCTGCTAATGCAATCCTGGCTTGTGTGGGGATCCCACAGCTGCTCTGCAAAGCACTTTGCATCCCTATGGACCCTTCTCAGGCTCCAAGGACTTCATCAGGAGTGAAGTATATTTTGTGGCTTGAGAACAGAGTTTCTGAGGACAAATTTCCTGCAGTTTGGCTCAGAGCTGGGAGCTCAGATCTTTATTTTTGTTTCCTTTTTATTTTCTTTAAAATTATTATTTTTTATTTGTAGTATTTTATTTGTTTATTGAGCAACAACAAAAAAGATGGTTAATTAAAAAGACCCAAACCCTAAAAATAGGCTACCGTAGTTTGTGAAATAATGAAGTCAGGAATTTGCTGTGACTCAGTGGCTCATTGTAAACTACAATGTAGGGAGTGAGGGCCTGACTCAGCAGATGCCGGAGCCTTCAAAGGGATTAGAGCCATTGCCAAGGAGTTCCACCCTTTTTTCCTCTTTAAATGTCTTAAGTATCTTAGTCTTGCATTACATTATATATAAAAAGCATGTATGCAATTGAATTGCCACATCCAGAATAGAGCACATTTAAACATCAGATTTTCCTGAAGGATTACGATTTGATTATATCTGCAAATGCACACCATTTAATCACTGTGCAAGTAGCAAAATCCCCTCCATAGAATTAAAACCCCTCAAGCTTTATTAACACAGTAGCTGCAAATGTTTAAAAATAGGTGCTCTAAAAAAAAATCCTCTAACCTAAATCTTCATCAAAAATATATTTACAACCCAAACACACTCCTTGGGCCACAACTTCCAGTCCCCCAGTAATGCATCTGGAGCTGATGTATCACTGTGGTTCCCTGGGGAAATTGTCCTCGTGGGACTTCTTCATTGCAAGACGAGGTGCTTTCTAAGGGGCCAAGACAGTTCCCCACGCCTGCTGCCAACCCATTTCGTAACTTCTGCCTCTGTGTAATCTTTTTAACTGAAAAGATAAAAACATAGGAAGTTGGTCTATACTTAAAAAGTTTTGCTGGCATGGCAATGGTATAATTACAACAGCAAAAACCCTACTGTGAGTTCAGTCCTACCATCAAAAGGTCTTTTTGTTGTTATAATGTAATCTGTTCGGTGAACTGGTTTAATTCCTACCAGCAAAACAACTTTATTTTGCTGGTATAAGCGGTTTCTCTGCTCAGGGTGTTGGCTGTTTCAGGACTACTGCTATACATCCATTGGCTGCTGAGGTGCGTGGAGGACGAACCACAGTTCTCCCTGTTGCAGGTGAGGGCTGAGGCACTCTGCACACCAGAGGGATTAGGAGGCATGTGATGACTGTTGGGTCAAAAAGGAATTAAAATTTTCTAACTATCACCTTTCAGTCTGGCTCCTTTTCGTAAACTCTTTATGGTTTTAAGTCTTGTCTTCACTCTGCAATTTTTTGGGTAGTACTGAGTGGGATTGCATGCACACCCCAGTACTGTTTCTGACATTGAAGATATTTTTGGACTGATACTGAGGAAAGCAATGATTTTTTTACAGGTCTGTGAGTTAAAACCTCAGGTCAACACATCATTTTTGCAGGCAAAGATGTTTTAATCCAGCTGTGGCTTTCTGTATATGTAAATATGCTGAATTTCACCTGCCAGTCCGTGGTGACTTGGTGAGTCCTGATACAAAGTGCAGCTAGAGAAAATGGGTCTTTCACTCACACACCATCTCCACCCCTCAGTTCTTCCTTGTTGTTTTGTGCAGGGAGTGTGCACATATTTGCGCTTGGCAGATTAGAGATAGTTTTAGTTGCCCTACACAGTTACACTGTCCCCATCTGTCACCCTGTGCTCCCCAGTGATGGGAACTGGGGCGTAGGTGGTCCATGGGGCAGCAATGGAGCGGGCCACAGTTAACATCTCTCTGAAGCCACTGCTTACCCCATGAGGAAAGGCACATCCATACCCATACAGGATTTATATCTTTTTTTTTGTAAATGCATGTGACGTGTGTGTTTATTTTTACACACATTTCCTCAGTTTTCTTTTTGATCTAATTTCAACATATTGTGGAACTGATATAAAAAATAATAAAATGCAGCAATGTGCACTGTATCTTAGCCATCACAACTATCACCTGGTGGGGTTTTTTTTGTTTTGTTTTGTTTTGTTTTGTTTTTTCCTTGAGAAACAAATGCTTCAACCTGTTTCTGCAAACCTCCTGGCCCTCCCACAGAAGATCACTGGAGCCATTTTCAGAGTATTACATGCCAAAAAAAACCAGCAGTGACAATCTGGAAGGAACAGGTGTATTGGCTCCTATTGCTGCTTGAAGGGATAAACACCTAATTTGCTGCTATCACAAAGGAGGTAAACATTTAGTGCACAGTTTCCTTCTCTCTGAGAAAGTCCCACTGGTGTCGACCTAAATAAATTCCAACAGTCAATCTTTTTTTTTTTTTTTTTTTTTTTAAATTCCTTCTCTCTATGGTCCTAGTTTTGTATTGCAACTGCTTGCAAAGAGAAACTTGTTCTGTAAGCAGGTTGGACTTTTTACTCTCAAGGTGATTTTGGCTGGAAGGAACTGTGCCGAGGTATGACCATTCGGGCTGACCTTTATGCTGGAGCTGTGCTTCAGGCTTGCTGTCCTCAGTTGGTGCTTTCCAGGAGATGGATTTCATTGCAAAGGTAAAAAAGAATAGAAAGTAAATTTTGCTACTGATAAAAAAGGACTGTCTGAAGAGGTAACTTTTCAAGACTCTGTAAATTACGGCATTTTGTAAAACTGAACAGAGTTGGTGGAGATTTATGCAAAGCTAGTGGGTGAATCTGCATGGGTTCATTCTGTGTCCAGTGAAGTGCCTGAACTGAGACTGCCTAGAAAGCCCATTCTGCGCATCCTGCCCACCTGTCTACCTCATGCTCCACTCTGCATTAACTTTAGGACCTTGGCATGGGGCAAATGCTTAGGAAGACTGAAGAACAGACAAGAGACTCATCTGGGGATGAGGACACTATGCTGGAACAAAACCAACAAAAAGTCTACTATCAGTAAATTGCTCTTTTGCTTTACTTGCTTAATGCAACAAGCCTGACCATCTCCACCCTGGTAACTGTTTTTCTTAGATTGCTTAATCTCCAAAGAAGCTTCATTCATACTTTTACAATACCTTCTTATGGCATCTCAGGGTTAACCATTTTCATGCCTTTAAATAGTTTCAGGATTTTTTGTTTCTTATCAGATTCTGAGTAGATTTCTTTGAACTGAAAATGGGGCCCAAAGTCCTAAACGCTGTCTACAGGGATGTACCTTAATCAGTAGCTCTCAAAATCACAGTTCCCAATAAATATGACTTGCGGCAGTTGTTTTTGATCTGATTGAAGTCTAGCTCTGTCTTTTCTCTACAGGGTATTTCTAATACTTTAGAGTGTGTCTGCAACAACTGAGTCTTTCTGAGGTTTTCATTCAATTTACAAATTTTACATCTGAAGCTGAAAAATAAGCTCCATATTTCTGTGGTTAAGCGAGGTTTGCCAGGCCCCTTCAGAAACGACAGCAGTATTTTGTGGTTTGTTTCAGTTAACACGGGTTGCAGTCAGCGCGTGAACCTTTTGGTGCCCTCCCTGAGTTCACAGCCTTCCCTATATGAGTCTATCAGTGCAAGGGGTTTTTTGTTGTTGGTTTGGTTTTTTTTTTAGTAATACCTGCAGAGAAGTGGAGAGCTCTCTGGTTTCTAGTTTTGGCTACGTGGTTTTAAGACAGCTGTACCAATATCATCCTTCAGGACATCTGTGAAAAACTGGGTTTTACCCACTGTTGTAGCCACTCAGTGTTCAAGCTTTGTATTCTGTAGCTCAAACTCTTAAAAGATTTTTTTTTGTCATGTTCACTGGGCACTTTTCACAAGCTTATTGCTTTAAACAATCAGTTTATGGATGAGATTATTTTTTCATAGTCCAAGATCCCAAGGAATTGTTGTACTTACGTTAGGCATGTTGGAGAAGGTATGCTACAGATGGCTGAATCATTGCTGTGGTCAGTCTGTGCACATTGTAATCACCTACACCACCAGCCCCCCCCCCCCCCCCCCCACCTTTCTTTTCTTTCCTTTACTCTCCATATTTTCTTTTTTCTTTTTCTTTTTTTTTTTATTTTATATTGTTTTTTTATCTCTAAATT